>APFE031287838.1:0-18354 GCA_000404065.3 Pinus taeda | reverse complement strand
CTTCCAGGAGAGACTGGAAAACGAGAGAGAGTTGTAGCTCTCTGCAGGTTGCAGCCTGCGTACTGGTAAGGACTGCACCAATACAAAATCATTGTAAAAGAAGTTTCTAATTGAAAGAAGATAGAGACATATTGCAGCAGGTGGTTTTCACCCACATTGGGTTTCCACCTTATATCTGGTGTTCTTTGGTGTGACTATCTATTTTTCTTGTTCATGCTCATTATTATATGGTACTGACATACAAGATTAAATTAAGTATAAATCAAGAAGACATATTGAAAACAATTTGATAATACTGATTCACCCCCTCTCAGTATTATTTCCAACACATACTGAGGTATTTAGAGAGAGATCATGGCTACTTCTAGAATACTTGTTGAGAGAGAGGGTGTCACTTTATGATCCTTCTCTTCACACATATGCCGAGATAGTGAGGCTGCTTCACTATGTTAGTAGGTTGAGACTATGACCAATATTGAGACCCTCATTATTGCTGCTACATTGAGAGAATGATTGCTTTCCTTGTACTGAGATCATGATTGCAGGTATGTTAAGATTTCCACCATCGAGGAGGATGAGACTGCAATATTTCCTCACTGTAATCATCCACGAAATTGTAGAGGCATCTGAGACTGAGCCTTCTTGTACCTATTCAAAGTTACAGTGATGTTTGTACTTACCTGAAATATCAGAGATGTCCGAAAATCCTTACTCTAATGTGGATCTCTTGTAATGCTCATCTTTGTCTGAGTTCTTCTCTACTGCATTGATCTGAGATTACTGTACATACTGCACCCATCCGAATTTCAGAGAAGAATCTGAAATCTTTCTTTTTAGTGGTGACCCTAACTATGTATATATAGTAGTTAGGTCTCTATATTTGAGCTTATGTGACAGTGTGAAGTGTTGTGTCCTTTTATTGAGTCGACATGAATTTCTTTAGCCTATTTAATTTGATTTGAGGTCGACACGACAACTCTCTTTATCATTTTTCTTATTATCTTCTTCATGAGGATTGTCCTGGTCATGGAGGGCTAACTAGTCACTAGGTAGAATTATATACATTACATATATGCTCAAGAAGATCTCTTTGACTATGGCTTTCCTAGACCTATGAAATGAGCAAGAAACTCATTCTCATAATTTGAAAATAATATTTCTTTTCCTTAACAAGTATAAAGATCCAAATTATATTTGTAAATACTTAACCTAGTTACACTTTCTTCAACACTCCATCTTAACTAGGGAGGTATTTATAATAGTACTTTGTCATTTTCAATCTGAATAATTTCTCACAAGAAGAATCAGATTCATAATCCCATTTGTATAGCATCATATCAATCAACATTGTCATAGTGCAAGGCCTTAAATAACAACTCCATCTCTCCATGAGACCATGAGCTACAATGTTGGTGAGACCAATGATTTATATACACCTTCATCATTGTCTCTCAAGGTACATACCCACCTAGGTGTTCACTGAGTATGACCTTCTAGGACTATTCTTATCTTGGGTTCCCATCCCTCAAAGAATATCAGTCCTCTTGCCTACTCTTATCTTGGATTCCTACACATCCTCAAAGAGTATCGGATGCCAGATGATTATCCCATCTTCCCATTCTTTCTTCCCAAGTGAAGACAAGAATGTTGTCTCTACCATGTGTCTAAATTTCCATTCATGGCCTTCATCTAGACTTACGGTTGTTAGTCCTAGTCTAGTGCATGACACATGACATATAAAAACACAATTTTCACTCCTTTGTAATCAGGGGTGATCTTAATTCAAACCTGCTCTTGATCAAGGACCCATCAGAGCTCCTTCTTAGCTAGGGACTCTTCTATATATTAGAAAAGTTTCTTTTGTGGGTCCTTAAGCTGCTTGATCAACTTCTCTCCCTAATGTCATAAAATTCAGTTGAGCTTCTGATTTGTAGGGCATCAGCCATCGATCACTTTCCTTCTTGGTTCGTCATGTCATTCCTTTCTTTATGGAAAGTGTCCTTCTTGATATATATCTGGAACCTTCATCATATAGCTAATTCTTTTCCATCATGCTTCTATCAGGAATTTCCATCCACCACATGAATTCCAGTTGTACTTGTACTTACAACTCTTGTTCTAGTAGCCCTGCATGCACTCATCCAGATATTATTCAAGAAATCAAAACATAACATTAAATCAAACCATACCTTACAAGATGGATCTTCACCATGACATCTTCCTATAGGTATCTACATCCTGCATTCATGTTGACACATCTCCCAAATATATCCATTGTGAAGGGTCTCCATCTTTTTCATACTTTCATCAAAGTCTTCATATCCTTCTGGGAGATTCCCTGGTCAAATCTTCTTGGTCTATTGGATGTTGATTGCCTTCATTATGATTTCATATCTCACGATCTCTTCCTTCCTCATTCATTCCATTCCACGATCTTTCAATCATAGTTTCTTAACTGTAGTCAACCACCTCATACTTCATATGAGGACATATTATGTTGATTTCATCTTAGTGTGACTTTATGTCTTCACGCGTACTTTCATAGGAGGAGATCCTTTTTCTCTTGATCATGCTTATTAAGATAGAATAAATGATCCATGTTACTTGCAATCATATGGGATGACATTATAATAATGAACACAATCATACATACCGTATTTTACGTTTAGGTCATCGAAGCTTCTTCCAGCAACGTCCTTGATTGAAAATATCTTCAATCCCTTGATTTGCTTCATGTCATATCATCATCTCATGGATTCCATATGTTGGAGTTCTTGTTGAAATACTTGCTTCCTCTCTAGATTAGTGAACCCTACGATGAGGATTCAATCAAAGAATTTTTGGGATCTTGTATATCCCCAACTAACAGATGTTTCCTTGTATGATGAGCCTTATATGAATCCTATATTTCCTTCAATATCCACTGAGGTTCCTAAGAGCTATATATCCTACATGTTGTCTGCCATGGATTTTTATTCTTCATGTTCTTTATGAATATGTTACGAGCTCTTCTTTCTAATGCTTTCATGATGCCATGATGCATATTATTGTCATTATCATATCTTTTAACACAATATTTAGGAGGTTATGATAAGACCCTTTTGTGAGGGATACTATCTTACTCATACAAAAGATTTGTTACTACCTCTTTCCTTGGCCCTTTTCTTTAACTTCCTCCATCTTTCAGTGATATGAGCTTCCCAAATATTTCTATGGAATTGAATCTTAACTATAATTTTTTTGTCTTCCTTGAGGACCAACCTTGCATTTCCTTTTTGCACATGGTTGAGTTCTTTTAACCTTCAATATTTCTACCATCAACTTGTTTTTCTCTATCTAGCATGGAGACCACAAGCTGTTGAATGAGGTAACCTTCTTGTTCATGGGCATTTGTTAACTTGCCTATCATTTAGAATGATATGATTATCTTGCTTCCTAGATCTTGTAGATGGGATCTTATGAAGATAGCATACATCCTTGATACCCTTTTACTTTCATGAAGAATATTTGATTTTCTTCATTGCATCTTTAGAAAATGAGTTTATCACCTGTTGTTCCTTTGAGATGATAATGGTCAATTGATCATGCCAAAGCATCTAAGATATTTGTTTTGGGGGTTTTGGTTTTGGTTTTTTATGGAGGACCAATACATAGAAGAAGCTGTAAAAATGATGTATTTAACTCTTTTAGATAGTACTAATAAATAACCAATGGGATGCTATTTAACTTCACACAGTGATTTGAATTTATAAGGTGTGCAGAAAGAATAGTAAGGAGACATGATTACTTTAAATTTCAAATAGAAAGATAAATCATCATAAATGAGAAAAATTCTGACCAATGTTCAAAAGTCAAACAAAATATGCTTAAAATTACATAAGATACTGACAATTTTATGATTTAGAGGGAGCCTTTCAGACAGGCAGTCCAATATCTCAATCTCCTTATGATAATAACTTCAGAAGGAATTTTAAGAATATATGTAACGCATTTACTCTCACCTGATATCTCTGTAACATTTAAACATATGCGAAATTGAAAAAATGGACGAAACACATGAAAAACTTACAGAAGAAAATGAGACTGTATGATACCAAATTCAGAATCCTTTGCTTTATTATCAGTGATATAGAAACAACTTGTACAAAAATACTTTACAAAATTTCTTATGGAAAGTTACCACCTTTAATAACTCATAGAAGAGAGTTATTTATACAAGTTTACGTAGAAAACAAAATATCCTAAACTGATTACAAAATAGCTTGCAAGAAGATAGGAAAAGAAAACTGCTGAATGATCTGTCCCTATTAGATATGAAGCTATGGACAACTATTCCTTCAAAATTTGTTGTTGTTGTCTTCTTGTTGGAATGGAAAGTTAATCAATTGTTTCACATAATTGATCCCACCTCTTCTCACTTGGTATCTCAAGATTTACCATTCTTCTAAATATCTCATCAACTTCGGTATATCTCTCAAAATTGGGTTTAGTGAGAAAAAGGTGCCCAACTTCATATTTGATTGTGAGGTCAGAGCTCAGAGCTTCCAAAAACTCTTTGACAGTAATCTGTCTCTTTATCCCTACAAATTGACTGCTGTCTGCTGCAATAGTACATAGTTTTTCACAATAATCCTCCAATTTTACTAGTTGATCATTTGATGACACTATCTTTGGTAACCATTTTTTATGCAACATACTGATTTAGAATGAAACCTGCTGACTGCAGTGTTTAAAGCTTCACACTTTGTTTTCAGTTGAGTTAACAAATTTTTCTTCATTAGGACTTTCTTAATTTCCAAAATAGCAGTTGTCCTACCTGGAATATTCATCTCTTGTAACTGCTACCTAGTTTTAGTGTTTAGTACTTTGACCATCCCTGATGCTTCTTTGGGTTTCGTGCCTAATGCAACCTTTTGGTTCTCCATCTTTGCCCTGCATCTGGTAATTAATTCTTGCTGCTCAAAAATGATTTGTATGGATGGCCATACTTTTGTTATGGAGTGGCTAATATCTAACCAGATGTATTCTTTGGCTTGGGCCAAAGTATCTGACATTAGAATCTTACTCTCTAACTGTTTAACCTTGAGCTCTAACCTGTGCGACTTTTGCATTTCTTCTACATATAAGGTATCATTATTTACGTTCTGTGACTCCAGGGTTTGGAATTTCTGGAGTAACTTCTCATTTTGTTGTTTCTGCGCTTGTAGCTCCTGTGATAAACTTGTTGTCTCAACTGGTGTTCAAGTTGAAGCAATGCTAGTTGGAACTGAGCTTAGATCTGCACCTACTATGAGAATTTTTGTCACTGAGGTCACATAAAGCTGTGTTGCCTCTTTTTCCTTGAGCAGTTGTTCTATCTGCTTCTGTGAGAGTTCCTTCAGAGCATTACTCCTGGTTCAAAAACATCTCCAATTTTGTCCTAGGAGTATGGTTGTAAGGTGTTGCCTTCAACTAAACTCTTAGGGTTGAAATGACCCCAAATGGATCATAAGACTAGGTGAAGCTTGGCTGGAGATTCATGCTTTTCAACAATTTGTCTGTCACTGTACCTGTAGACCTAGTTTTACAAATGAATGTCCCTAACTTAGCTTTGAGTTTGAACTGTGATTTCTTCTTTCTTAGACAAAATGGACTTCATCCATATTTATCATCTACCTGATGTATTCCAGTGAGAATATCTTGATTGGCACGTACTTAGGCAGTTTGTATGGAGCCAAATCACTGCCATATATCCTAATCTCAGTGTAATTCTAGTATAGGTACTAGTAACCAGTCTTGGACTGCTCTGATAGGTGCAATGCCTTTTTAATCTCTTCTCCAATTTTGGGCTCTACTTGGCTATTCATAATTGAAGAATTGGATGTACAAAAGAATCAAAGAACTTAGAGAATGTAAAATTTAATGATCCCGCTTTCACTAGCCCTGTCCAATGAATCATTGATTGATTCACTCCCTACTCTTCTTGTTTGTTAAACTAAATGGGAAAAGAATCTCCCTGCTTAAACAAAATTAAATGGATTATGACTGAGCTATATCTGAAAACTCCTTGAGTGGTAAGATTCATAAATTGTTCATGTATATTATCAGCTAGAAATTGGTTATAACTATACATGAAAGCAGTTTGGTATTCTTTGTTGAAAATGGAAAAGAATCCAAGGATAGGTTCATCAACATATTGGTAATTTTCGTAGCCTAGGAGGTATGATAGCAGGGAGATAATATGTCTAGTGGCTTCAGGGAACATGGAAGATGAATAAGGTGGATTTCTCTTGGGTAATTCAACATCTTCTAGTAGGAAAAGTTTAAATATAAGGGCTCTCTGTGGGAAAGGGAGTTTATTGTAAAGGTCCATGAGAGTTGCTGGTGAGAAATGGTAAGGGAGTCAGATGGAGGTATCATTAACATTTGGTTTATGCTTTGAGCAGTAATGGTGATCATGATTTTTCCATCCAGATTCATTATTGTTCTTTGCACAGGATCATACCTAGCTTGACACCAAGTAATTAAATCAGGGAAGAGATGAATCTCGAGAAAAGAATATAATGGCAAAAGTGTCTCCCAGAAGCAAATGGGATCCTCTTTATCAACATATTTTTGTTTTAACCATGAATGCAATTCATGAAAATTGAATTCCCATTCACAGTCATTAATCTTGAAAAGGGAGTCTACAAGGGGCATATGATCTAAATCAAGGGAGACTATAGAGGGATTCCCTTTAACGGTCTTTTGTATTTTAGCTTTAGGGGCCATCTAGCTATAGGGGAAAGTAAAAAATTGTTTCAATTAAAAGATGGATGACAGTGACGAAAATATACACAGAGTGGCGAACAAAGGTTTTGGTATATAGATGGAAGTGGAAAAGTGGCAAAGATTAGAGCCATGGGGTATTTATAGGTGCAATTGGGCTTAATTGATTTTTTAAATATCATAGTAGGCAATTAATTTGCAGAGGGATGCAAATTAATGTCTAATGGGAGATTAAACAGTTAACAGAGGCTAGAAATGGATTTGGAGCATATGGTGCAATGACCTTGTGACATTGTGGGTGGTGAATGGTTAAGATATTACAGACCAGTGACGTGGCAGATTTTGTATGGAGGGGATAACATATCTATGACACGGTGTGGGAGCAAGGTTAATGGTTGGATGGAGGAAAATCGTTGGCGGATTTTGGGGGGGTGGGTGCGATGGTTTATGGTTCCGAGCCTTAGGGGCCCGAAACGTTGTGGGAGTACCACGTTGCAAAAAATGGAAGCCATTAAAACTACTTTTAGGACCCCCCTCACGTTAAACGGAAACGACTAAAGCGGGGCCGAAAAGTTTCCTTCGTCGTTGATTCGGGTGGAGTGAATCTTATCCATCAGAATCTGCTTGGTGGTTATTAGCACTTGACATGACATTTTGTTGTTTCTTCCGATGCGACAAAAGCATATAATATGACTCTTTTGCAAGGTTATCAAGCATTATTACAAAAAATAAATCATAATTAAATAACTTAATCACTGATTAATTTTGAAACACTAATTTCAAAGGTGTGTTTAAACTGAGAAACCTTAATATTATTTTCTAAAGCAAATATTTTCTTATGTGATATGGATCTTGTTGACCACTACATGTTAACTACCCATAGTAGTACACCCCCTTTTCTTCGCAAAAGGGATAGCACTTGATCGACATGTTCGTGCCATTCGACAGTTGTCATCGAACTGATCATGTTATGTTGTAAACCCAGTCTGCATATGTAAATTGTAAATAAGCTTAGCAGAGTTGAGTCATGTATGTAAATTGCCTAGGTGGACCATATTTTCTAGTGATAATTTACGTTCCGGAAGGTTTTTTGTCTCACTGATCCATGATCAGCAGAGTTTTCCTTTAGCCTAACCCCGAAGCCGGAATGAATTTTGTCATTAGAATCTTAGGGGAATCCTAGCGTGTTGATCTGCTAGATTATATTTGGTCGCAGAACTGGGTGGTCTATGAGGGTCTATGTCAAATGGGTTTCCCCCCTTGAGATGTAAAATTGTAAAGTTCATGATGTAAAGTGTCTTGAGGGTTAGAAAATGTTTTAATCCCCTCATAATCCTATGTCCTAGGTCTTAGGTGATTTTTCCAAAGGCTAGGTTCAAGGATCCAAAAATAAAAAATTAAAAAAAAATTAAATAATAAATAAAAAAATAATTAAAATAAAAAATTTAAAAATAAAAAAAAATAAAATAAATAAAAATAATAATGAGTCAAATTTTTGAGTAAATAAATGCAGAATTTTAATTTTTTAATATATTAAAATGCATTTAAAAATTCGACGGATGAGATTAAAAGAAATCTTGATCCTCACCGACGGTCGAGATTAGTTTGACATGGATCACTCGAACTAGCCGTTGGGAATTTTTCCTTTAAATAGGGTGTTAGGGGTCATTTGACATCAAATTCGATCTGTGAGTCTTGTGCTGAAGAAAGTTCTCTTGTAAACTTTTTCTGGTGCAAATAAATAAAGACTTTGGGGTTGAAATCTTGCTGGTGTTACTCTCCTGAAGTGTTGTGAGCTGTTTTATTTTCTGCATAATTTTATTTTCAGCCATTAGTAATAGCTTGATGTAGAGTATTGTTGAACACAGATATCTTGTTCACTTGCTAGGGTTTGAATGGTAATAAAATTTCTAAAATAATGACAGGTATCTCCATTGCATCTAGAATTTAATACTGTTTTTTCCCTCTTTATTGATGGTTGAAGTGAGTTGTGCAGGAAACCCTTATTGAAAAAATCAGTGGGCATTTGGGGAAGTTTTCGGCTGAACCAACCAACTCCCGCAAAGCATTCTCTTGTAGAGCCCAACGAGTTTCGATTCTGGGTCTATCATTTAAGTTTATTTTGAATTACATGAGAGATTTCTGAAGTATCTTATAGTAAATTTGAAATTCTGGAAATATTATTGAGGATTACTGACAAATCTGGCTGTTGTAGAGCCATAAATCTGTAAATATTGTAATATTTTGACTAGTTTGTGGGTTTTAGTTTTAATCCTTGCATATATCATCTTTGGGTGTTTGTTTTGCCATTGTAGGTTGCAAGTCTGAGAAGAAATTTTTTTGCAGCCAGATCTAGGCCCTGGAGGGCAAGATCTGGCCTTAGGATTAGTTCTTGCAGGGTTTATCTAAAGAGATTTCAGTTCTTTTCAGGTTGTTTACTTTTGCCCAAGGTTTTATTTTTGCAGGAAAATCTAAAAAAAAAAAATTGCTGCCAAACCCTCTTCTCAGCAATCTGCCAAACCACGCTTCTCCAAATCATGCAAGCCTGCAAGTGAGCAGTCAGCAGCAAAATCGTTTTTCCTCCATGCAATCATTACTACTCATCAAACCTGCGTGTTATCTTCTATGTTTGCGTTCTTTCCCTCGTTCCTGAGCTACTATCAAGCCGCATGTTCTGCACAGACACCATCAAACCCATTCACGCAACACCTTCTTCGTTCCAGCTTTGTTGTGTTCAACATCCACACAATTTCATTCCCCACGCCGCATTTTGCTGTCTATTCTAGCTTCACGCGCCTCTTCACTCCAACTTATAGATATCTCCATGCATCTACCTTTTTCAAATCAATCCACTGAACCCGTGGCTCTCTACACTTAACATTTTTTTCTTTATTTCTTCAGTTCTAATTCTCCTTCACACTGCTGCAAGCCGTTGTCCACACCTGCAAAAATATTTTACTTGCGTCCAACTTTCCTTTGCCACCCCTCATCTCCTCGTTGTTATGTTCCTTCCCCATCTGTGTTGGACCCTCTCTGCCTCAGAAATCATGCAGCTAACATTCTCACATTACCACTGAAAATCCGCAGCTGTCGTGTGTCCATCGTCCTGCTAACCTGTCCATGGAAGCTCCTCTCCTCCTTCTGCCACATGAGCTCCACACAACCTTGGCAACTCCTGAAACCTGCGAGCAAATTGGACATTGAGTTCCCAGGCCTGTGTAAGTCTAAACATTTCATGCATTGGGTTTTTGGTTTAGATTTAAACTCAGTTTATTTGTTCTTAAAAAAAAATATACGCTTTAGTTTTAGCACTCTATATATATTAGATTATATTTAGTTTTTTTTTATTTTAAGTTTGTGCTAGTTTTCAAATTTATAATTTTATAATCATATAAAAATAAAAAAATAAAAAATAAATAAAAGCATAAAAAGTTTTCTTTTTATTTAGACTAGATCTTAGTTTTATTTAGATTGTAGGTTTGGTTTAAATTTTTGATTTTAATAATAAAAAAAAAATAGTTAAGTAGCTAATTTGTTTTATTTTATAAAAAAATAAAATAAAAAAATTCATAAAAAGGCATAAAATGTTCTCTTAGTTAGTTTAGATTTTAGTTTTATTTAGATTTCAGAGTTATAAATTTATCCTCATATATTTTTAGATTTATTTAAATTTAGAAAAAAAAAAAAATTAATAATAATAATAAAAGCAATAAAATTTCTTTTATTTTAGATTTGATTTTAATTTTATTTAGGTTTTAATTTTTTAGCTTATAGTCTGAATATAGTTTAGTTTAGTTTAAGTTTGATTTTAAAAGAAAACATCAAAAAATTCATAAAATTTAAAAAATAAAGAAATGGGGGCTTAAAGAATTTGTTTTGTTTTAGTTTTCTTTTGCTTAGTTTTAGAATTAAATTTTGGATTTTGGATTAGACTTTAGTTTAGATTTGATTTCATTTAGGATTTTAGTTTTGTTTAATTTTTAGATTTAAAATTTTATTAAAAAATATAAAAAAATCAAAATTTTGAAAAAAGCTAATTAAAATTTGGAAATTCTTTTTCTAAAGTCTCTTCTTTGTTGCGGTGAAGTTAAATGTGCTTAAAATGTTTATATATGGAGATTAACTATTTGAAATATGATCATCATTTAAGTTTCCTGGTTGTTTAAAGCATTTATTCTTTAGAAATTTAATTGCTAGATTATCATTTAAGGCATTGTGCATTTGTTGAATATCTTATATTTTGCTTATAAATGATTATTAATCATGGAATTATAAAGTTCATATTTCTGCAGCTTTCGATAAACAATCGTTTAATCGTTAGATCCATAAGGCACTGGTCTATTAACTTAATAGAATCAAATAGGTGCTTGTTTTCCCTCATGTCTCCCAACCCAACTGGTCCACAATTGGTCATCTATTGTCCCATAGTGTCTACCCCCCTTAGCCGCGAGAGACAGGCTTAAATGGAGAGATCAGGGATCAGGGTAACAACCCCTAGTTTGAGTGTTGTCATGACAATTTGTGCGACAACAGATCTGAAATAATAGTCACTCCTAACATTTTTATTTTTCATTTTGTTTTTTGGTCCATATCCTAACTTATCATTTTTCTATGGCATTTTGATTTTTTCATCTAATAGCTAACTTATAAAAAACTAGAATGTTACAACATCACCTACATCACTTTGATGTTTCCAATATTTCTATGTGAGGGGATCTTTCATAAGCATCCCTTCCCATAAATTTAGAGGAGACCTATTGAAATGTTTAATGACTTCAGCTACTTAGAGGACTATGTCTATCCTCCTCCTTCGTGCAAGGAATATTGACGGCCCATCCAACCTATAGACGTCCTTGCAATTGTGAAAGTCATTTAACCAAATATATAAATTGAAAATATGCTTACTTGTCATGTGAAGATGAAATCTTCATCTTGATTTCTTTGATGATGGTTAAAGCAGATGCATTGATGCTTCCACCAGATGAGATCCTTGATGTAATGGGATGAAGATTTCCTTCTTGTCTTCAATTTTCTTCGACTTATAAATCCGATTCTTATGATTCACAACCTATTGATGAACTTGAGGTAGCATTGTCTTTCTATCACATAAGTGGATTATGGAACCTTGTAGTATGAAGCATTGTGTAGAGCCATAGAGTCTTGATGTTGCATGCCATGATGATTGTTTTATGGTATATAGATCCATCAATGAACAAATTCATTCTATATTGAGATCCCTGTGGTATGACATAGACTAAGACTGTGAGAGGCCACAAAACTTCTTCCATGAACTCGAGTTCTGAGTGCTTGTGATCGAAACTTCATTATTCAACAAAACCCTTTGTTGTTGTAGATGACTTTTGTGGGCTAATCCTTTAACCTTGACCAGCCTCTTGCTTTGATGCCCTTCTCGAATACTGGTCCTTGTATGTCTCTTTGTTGCCCTTCCTTTAACTTATGAACCTTAGTTTCGATACCATGTTGAAGAATCTAGGGAAGGTAGGATTGATGTGATTCTTCTTAACTTTATAACTATTTTTGAGGCATTTTAATTTTATTCTTAGCACAATCTCCTCTTTGACATTATTAGAGTGTGTGTTTCTTATTTCATCAAATTGATACCAAAATCAAAGAGACAAGAACACAAGATATTTGGCTTTCTCCCAGGGCCAAAAACCTCTCCCTCTTGGAGAGGAAAACCCACACACAATTCTTCTTATAGAGATTCCATTTGACAAATACCAAGACCATGACACTTGACCTATTATGCCACTCCAAGACCAAGACACCAATCCTCTTCTTTGTCATGGATGAGATCATCATCACTGCCACTAAAGTCATCACTACTACTACACCAAAGTCATCATCATTGTTCACTAAGATATTTACACCTTACTGCAACTTCACTGAAAATATTGCTACACTTTTACTAAGATCAATGCTATTCCTTCATTGAGACGTTTACCATGAAGCTGAGATCTATATATTGAAGTATTTAGAGTGGGATCATGAATGCTTCTAGAATACTTGTTGAGACAAAGGGTGTCACTTTAGGATCCTTCTCTTCACACATATATCGATATTGTGAGGTTTCTTCACTGCTTTAGTAGGTCAAGAATGTGACCAATATTGAGACCTTTATTATTGTTTCTACACTGAGATAATGACTACTTTCCTTGTACCGAGATCATGATTTCAGGTATGCTGATATTACCACCACTGAGGAGGATGAGATTGCAATCTTTCCTTACAATAATCATTCACAAAATTGTAGAGGCATCCAATACTGAGCATTCATGTACCTATCCAAAGTTATAGTGATGTCTGTACTTACCTGAAATATCAGAGATGTCCAAAAATCCTTACACTTGTAATGCATATATCTATTTGAATTCTTCTCTCCTGCATTGATCCGAGATTCCTGTACCTACTACACCCATCCAAATTTCAGAGAAGGATTTGAAATCTTTCTTTTCTGTGGTGATGCTAACTGCATATATATATTAGTAGTTAGGTCTCTATATTTGAGACGACGTGATAGTGCGAAGTGTTGTGTCCTTTTATTGAGCCTACATTGATTTATTTAGTCTATTTAATGTGATTTGAGGCCGACATGACAAATCTATTTATCATTTTCCTTGTTGTCTTCTTCATGAGGATTGTGCTAGTCTTGGAGGGCTAATCTAGTCACTAGGTAGAATTATATAGATTACATATATGGTCAAGAAGAGCTCTTTGAATCTGACTTTCCTAGACTTATGAAATGAGCAAGAAACTCATTCTCATAATTTGAAAATAATATTTCTTTTCCTTGACAAGTACAAAGATCAAAATTACATTTGTAAATACTGAACCTAGTTACACTTTCTTCAATAATTAGACATAGTCAAAGGTGCTCTGTATCTTGGACTAGTCTGTGATTATGAGGAAAGCAATGAAATTGAGTAGATATATAAGCTAAATACACAGGATGAAGATTGGATTAACCGCACGGTGGATGGATGGATCACATGGGAGAAGGAAAACTCCTATAATTCATATTCAGATGAGGAGCTCGAACACTGGTAGAACCAATTGCACTAAGGTGTGCAACTTACCATATTATGATGGTTTAGGGGATGTCGATTTATTTACTGATAAATTTGAAAGGGATGTATTCGAGGAACATCGGTTCCAAGCACTAGATATTGCGCTATGAGCTACACCTACCCATTGGTGGGGCATCCATAAAAAAGGTTTTGCAGATTGGAAGGAGTATCAAAGAATGATGAAATTGAGGTTTGGGTATGCTAATACCCACATTGTGGACGAATACATAGGGAGGGACGATCTGTGTGAGCACTTAGATTGTTGTAAAAAGGCATGGGGAGAAGAATCGTAGCCGGAAAATGTTCATTTTTGCTACCACACTTTGGATAGAACCCTGATGAATTGGTATTTGGAAACAAAGTTGTGACATGGAACCGCAGAAAGGGATGTGTTGAAAGAAAGTTTTATGATAACTTTTAGCTTTGAAGATGGGTTTGAATGTATAGATGAAGCACTAGAGGAGATTAAACCTACAATATTCAGAATGTCTGAAGAATTAGTTGAATGGGTACAACTAGATTGGGTTATGTAGCTACGCCATGCGCTCGAATGCTACAATGTGCCCGTGGAGGATGACGAGGAAGATCCCAGGAATATCCACATTCCTGAGTCTGAAGGACAATGCAAAATTAAGGTACCTAAGGCAAAAATCGTTGATATATCAAAGCCTTTAAAGACCAGGTAGGTGAATATTGGATCAAAATCGCAACCAAAGTTTGTGAACATGGGTGACTATTGGGACAAAGATATAGTAGATAAGGTCGTGGAGCCATTGCGAGAGTATGAAGATTTGTTTCCCACCAAGTTCTTTGATCTAAAAGGGATAGAAGGGGATCTAGGAGTCATGAATATCACATTGAATCCAGATGCAAGCCAGTGAAGCACTGCCCCTACCTATTAAATCCTAAGTATAAGGAAAAAGTGCACAAGGAATTGGATAAAATTCTTGAAGTCGAGATCATTGAACTCGTTGAAGAATCAAACTGGGTTAGTCCCATGGTGGTTCAAGAAAATAAGATAGAAGGTGAAATTTGGATACGTGTATACTTAAGGAAGTTGAATGATGCGCTTGTTCATGATTCATTCCCTACGCCATTCACGGATGAGGTACTGGAGAATGTTGGAGGACAAGAAGCCTATTCATTCATAGATGGATTCTTAGGGTACCATCAGATTAATATCGTGCCGAAAGACTGGAGTAAGACCACCTTCATGACTGAATGGGGTTGTTTTTAGTATACGGTTGATCCAGGTGGATGTTGCTGGCCACCCACTTATACCACTTGGACCCCCACAACTATCTCTTTCAGTTTTTTAGTTTCCGTAATTGTAGCAAAATTTACTATTTTTAGTAGTTTTTCAGGTCCTAAACTTTTGGAGCCATTTTGAGGCCCTAAACAATGTTTTTTGGGAAATCTGGGAGCAACATGGGACTATGGATTAATGTTACTCTTCCCAAAGTTGTAATTCTCGGATAGATCTTTCTAAGGAGCTATTGTACTCGTTAAATGAATATCAGGTGCCAAACTTACGACCCCAAGAAGTTGATGTACCAACTTACCCAAAATGGGGCCCACAATTTGGCATTTCATCTTCTAGGGTTAGGTTTTGGGATGTTAAGGGTATTCCATTGTTTCTCAACAATAGATGGGCCTTTGAGCCTCATTATAACATAGTTTAGAGGCATGTAGCTGCCACATCTCTTCTCAGAGATAAGCTACCATCGCCGTAGCTGGTTTATTTCCATTTCTGTTTGTAAGCATATTTTAGTATTTTACATTAATGAAATGAAGTATTATTTCCGCTGCATCTTTATGTATATGGTTATCTTTGTATTTTTTTGCATTCCTGTTTAAATCCGGATCAATGGTATTAGAGCAGTCTGCTTTTCTCTATTTTTCTTTGCATGTCCCTAATGAGGTTGGGATATAAGGAGTTAGGGCTTGAACTGGTTGAACCTTTGCAAGACCAACCTTGCAAATCCCAATGGCCTCCCATGGCGGATGAAAATAAATATGAGGGGGTAGGAGATCCTATCAAAATCTTGCTCGAAGAAGCCCTCGAGTGACAAAGGAATGCGATGATGGACAACTTTGCCCAGATCCTTCAGCAGCTACCCAGAGGCGACACATTGGCTTCCAACAGCTACTCTGGAAATGCCACACCGTTTAAGGTACAAGTTAATTTTTAAATCCCCATATTCAAGGGTAAGACAAATGCAGATGCCATAGATAAATGGTTAAATCTGCTAGAAGGATATTTTTCTGTTCATGAATTTTCGAGTCGAGAAAATATTATTTTCACTCTTCTCAAACCAGCCCCCCATGTTAAGGACTGGTGGGAAACCTACTGCGAGTAGAACGATGAAAGTATGGGCTTACTATTTTCAGCCACACCACTTGGAATTCATTTCAAGAAACCATCAAGGAGCAATACTACTTTGTCAAAATCTATGAGGACAAATACATAAAGTGGACCACGCTGCGGCAGGGAAGGGACCAACATATGCCGGAGTTCACAAACATTTTTCATACTCTTCACACATAGTTGGGTATCAAGGACTCTGAGCTACATTTGGTACTCAAATACCATGGTTGCCTACATAGATACATCCAAGAAGAGATGGAGTTCCTGAACATCTCCTCACTCGGCATGACGTACCGATATGTTGTCAAAATCGAGCAAAAGTTCAAATAGAAGAAGCGAGACTTTGGATCTGCGAATCCAAAGACCAAAGGAAAAAGCCAAGGCGGGGCGACCCAAGACAATCCATCGAAGCCGCAAGAAAAGAACAACACCACGAAGTTGAAGAAGGACACAAGAAAGTGGTGTGAGTTACATAAGAGCCCCACTCACAACACAAGTGAGTGTCGGACCAAGCAGTCGTTGGTGGCTGAGTTGAAGGCTTCAGAATCAGTTGCATGTTTTGACCCTGAGTCAGAACCCAACAAGGGGAATGGCAAAGGGAAGCAGATAATTGATGCAGAGCCTAGTGCCACTGTTACCACTACCAAGATCTAGAAGAATGAGCTCGAAGACCTAGAGGAGGGGGAGTGTCTTGTCCACTCGCATATGTGGGTGAAGGGTTCGCCACTTCAATTCATTGTCGATAGTGGAAGCCAAAAGAAGCTCATTTCAACAGAGGTTGTGAAGTGGTTGTACCTACCGACTACACCACACCCGCAGCTATACAATATCGAGTGGCTTCACCAAGGTCAAGATCTCCGAGTTCGCCAATAGTGTTGCCTTCCCTACAGCATCAAGCCCTTCACAGATGAGGTATTGTGTGATGTTACACCTTTGGAGGTTTGTGATGGACTATTTGGCCAGCCATACTTATGGAGATGACATGCTGTGTATGATTCAAGACCTCGCACTGTTATTATTACTTCAGGTAATTCATTATACAGGATACCGAAGGTAGCCCCACCTACAACCACCTCTTTGATCTCTAATAAGAAATGTAGCAAGATCGTCTCCCATACTAGGAAATTCATTTTCTATCTGGTTCACTCCCAAAGTAAGGGGAAGATCGTAGCCACATACATGACCCCCGCGAAGGGTTCCTCCACGTTGCAGCAACAACAAAGGAATATGGTCATGAAAAAACATAGGAAAAACTTCTTATCACCCACAGGGGTACCACACAAGTTCCAAGTGGGTGACAAAGTCTAGTTGCATATGGAGAAAGAACGCCTAATAAGAGCCCATCAGAAGCTCAGACCACTCCGACATGGTCCTTACAGCATTACCAAGGCTGTGGGAAACAATGTTTTGGAGCAAAAAATTCCTCCATTCCTTCACCTGCACCAAGTGTTCAATATGTATTTCCCTCGACCATGCTTCCCACCGTTATTAGGCACATCCGAGATTACAGAACAACTCATGAGGGACCAAGTTCAGCAGATGGAGGCACTCAATGCAATGGGGACCATTGCTTCCTAAGGGGGGAGGAATGATCCAGGTGGATGTTGGTGGCCACCCACCTATACCACTTGGACCCCCACAACTATCTCTTTCAGTTTTTTAGTTTTCTTAATTGTAGCACAATTTACTATTTTTAGCAGTTTTTCGGGTCCTGAACTTCCGAAGCTGTTTTTGTTGCCCTGAACGACATTTTTTGGGAAATATAGGAGCATTATGGGTCCATGGACAGGTGTTTCTCTTCCCAAAGTTTTAGTTCTCGGATAGATCTTTCTAACAAGCTATTGTACGCGTCAACGAAGATCGGGTGCCAAAGTTACGACCCTGGGAAGTTGATGTACCAACTTACCCAAAATGGGGCCGAGAATTTGGCGTTTCATCTTCTAGGGTTAGGTTTTGGGTTGTTAAGGGTTTTTCATTGTTTCTCAATAATAAATAGGCCTTCGAGCCTCATTGTAACATAGTTCTGAGGCATGTAGCCGCCACATCTCTTCTTAGAGATAAGCTACCATCGCCCTAGCTGGTTTATTTCCATTTATGTTTGTAAGCATATTTCAGTATTTTACATTAATGAAATGAAGTATTATTTCCACT
>APFE031287834.1:4355-23921 GCA_000404065.3 Pinus taeda | reverse complement strand
ACTCTGAAAGGCTTCTTCAATATTCCGGGGAGAAAGAATACTGATTTCATCCAATATTTCCATCCTCAAGCCATTTACATACCTTGCTGTTTTTTCTGGGGTATCATCCGTATAACCAGCACGTAAATTCACTCGGTAAAACTCTTCCGTGTACTCCTTGACAGTCATACCCTTCTGCCTTAAATTTTGTACTCGCCGATATAATTCCACCTGGTAGTCTTTTGGCAGAAATCTGCCCTTCAATTTTTCCACCATCCTTGACCATTTTTGTATCGGCAACTTATTCATTCATTTTCTGTCCGCTTGGACACTGTCCCACCACAAGAGGGCGTGTCCCTTTAACTTAGTTGCAGCGAAACTAACTCTTCTATCCTCACTGACTTCCTCATTTTCAAAATATTTATCTAGTTCGCTTATCCAGTGCAACAGGACATCTGCGGACAGACTGCCATCGTAATTAGAAATCTCTGTTTTGGGTTTGCTGCTGGCCAATAGAACTGAATGCAACAGTCTCAATTCCAGATCTTCCTCGTCTGACCCGTCTGTAGCAGTTACCGCTTCCTCCTCACTGTCATCTCCAAGTTCCGGGTTTCTTCGCCTACCCACCTCCACTACTTCCAAACGAGCTGTAAGAACTCTAATCTGCTCCCTCAATCCTTCATCTGCTCCCCTACGTGTACCTCTTCCACGTCCTCGTCTTGGTACTTCCATCCTCTTCTATTTCTAAAAAAAAACTGCTCTGATACCACTTGATGGGGCCAACCCACGTGGTCCCGCCTTGCCTCAGCTGATGTGGATTTACGTTATTGAACTGGTTAAGATACGCGTTAATTGGAAATTGATTATTGTTTAATTGGCAATCAACTTGGCATGTACTCTCATTACTCCTCTGTTGGACACCTGTTCTCCTCGGGATCCTGGCAAACCCTACCTTGTTTTTGTTACCCGGTTCGCGCCCTTGCAGTCATTTCTATCTGCGGTGCTTGGTCTCGGTGGTCTCTGTGTTGTTTGGTTCCGCCTCTGGTTATTTGTCTGTGATGAAACCCTTTGGTTTTCCACCTGTTCCGTGGGGATATGATGATGGCTCAGCTATACTCTGTTGTTTCTGTGTTGGCTTGTCTGTCCGGCGCTTGGTTTCTGTGGTAACTTATTTCGGTTCCATCATATGCTCGTTTCGTTTTTCATGGCTGTGAACACTCTCCTTTGTTTGTTTACGTGGGTACTGTCTGGTCTGGTCTTCTTGACAATTCTTTGGTTAATTGCTATGGCGTAATGGTGCTCGGTCCGCTCAGCTCGACAGCTACCCAAGTCGATGGAATTCCGGGTTCTTTCCTCTCGGCGCTCGGCTATTTTTGACAAGGTATGTCACAGTTCTATGCTGGAGTTTCTTTACCTTTATTTGCACAGAGACTAACGTTCTTCGGCCCCTCTGTGGGCAGGGGTCTCTGGTTCGAGGTTCTTTTGGCCTACTGTTCCGGCTCACTTTAAGGTATGGTCACTCTCTTACATCCATGCTCAGGGTTTTCGTTTCCAGGCTTTAAGGCTTCACTTCTTATGCAAGGGTTTTATTTAAAAGAAACCCTGACCTTCCGCCTTTTGTGTCTTTTGCAGGTGTGGCCGTCCTCTGTGTCGTGGCAGTGGCATTCGTCGACTCCTTCCGGGTAGCCCTGTTCTTGTTTTGCTTTTCTGTAATGAGTCTTGGTCCTGGTCACGGGTTATGGTCGCTTGTTATGTGGAATACCTGTTTATTTGTCGTGTTTGGAATTCCTGGGTTTGTCAAACCCTTGGCCGTAACTTAGGAGGGTTTGTGGTGTCGGTTGCAACGCTGTTCGGTTGCACTATGATGAACTGTTCTATGTAATTTTTATGCTGAGAAAATACATTGTAAAATTAAGTAGAAGATAGACTCATTCGCTGCCAGTTCTGGTTGCTTACCTGGTGACTGTGTTTGTTTGGTTTGAACCCATAGTGGGTGCTGGTCCTTTCCGCCTCTTGTTCGCTTTCTTCTCTGCCAGTTCGTAACTCTTCGAATACTGTAAAGAACTTTTGATATATGTAAATAAAAGTGAAATATTTATACAACACTGTACATACAGGCTTTTGTTACTGAGGACACATATATGAATAATCTGTTTTCTTGTGCACTGAAATAAAATGAAGGAAATGTATAATTATTTTCTGTTATTCTCTTGTGTGTGCTCCGCTGCTGAACCCCACTGGGTTTGCTTGCTTGTCTTTTTATACATTGTTTCCAGGCAGTTTGGTAACTGCTGGTAGTTGCTCAATTACAGTTTTAGCAGTTACTACAGACATGACTTTCTTTGACTATTAACTAGTTTACTTAGTCTGCTCTTTACAATAAGAATTTATTGTTAACTGTCTAATGACCCTAACCTACTATTACCGTTTCTAATTAGAACCTATTACAATAATTCAGACATAATGAACAGAAACTAAAATAACAACAGTTAACAATGTAGTTGACAAAGAAAGAAAGAAAGAGAAAAACATAAGAACGTGACAAACTTGCTGTCTGTTCAGTGAACTATTTCTCGTCCCCAATATTTTTCAGAAACTTTGTCCGCCCTCCTTCGGTCTTCACCCTATTGACTAGATGCTCCTGCATCACTTCACCATGTGATTAATCTGGTTTCTGTAAGTGATAGGGAGGTAAGGATTGGGTCCTCTGCCCACTCAATTGCAGTGAAGAAGGGTAGGTCAGGGTCCAGAAGCTGGGTATTGTATTCCTCAGATGGGTATGTAAATTTGAGCCCTCAAGAGCTTCCCCCAAATCCTCACTCTGTTAGTCTATTCATTCTGTCGCCTCTCTTGAATATGGCACCCCGTTGCAGAGCAACTCCCAGACGCGGGAAGAATTTGGGATTCCGGGGAGGTTCGGGCGGGAGGGGAAGTTCGGAACCTCGACGCATTTCACCTTTAGCTATAGTCCCACCCTCCTCACCACCCTCAGACGAGTCTGGTCCCTCATTAACTAGTTCGCTACACTCTACCAGGTTTACCTTCAGGAGCCGACTCAATAGACCGCTTATCTCGGCCTTAGTTACAATCATCTTCTGTGAGGAAGACGACGACCGAGACAACTCTACCCCTGCCTCCATGGAAGACTCGTCGTCTTAGAGCAGAGGAGCGGAAGAGATTATCAAGGTCGCCACTGAAATGCATGAAGAGGATGGCCAGGCAGAGGTTAGCACCGAGCGGAGCTCTCCTCAGGACAACAGAACTCAGTGCGAGCCAGTGAAGAGTTTTGAAAATATACTGCATCTCAAATTACCCCCGGGAGCTAATCCGATGGAGGTGGAAGAAGGGGTGGAGGTCACTTGGGAGCGCGCCCCGGATCCGGACAACGACAACGCCAATGTTGAACCCAAGTAAGTGCCAATGCATCAGTTTGCAGCGACAGGATAAAAATCCAGTTTTGATTCTCCAGGAATCGCGGTCAATCTCGGGGCCTCATTACAGAACAACTCCAGATGAAGCAGCTCATTTGCAAAATTTTGGTTCGGACCCTCTTTCCATGTAACCATGCTTTGTCCAGTCATCAGTTTTGGTAATTTTGGGTCCATTCAAAGAGGTTTACGCTATTGGTCATGACCATAGCTTTTGTAATAAGACAGAATAGCAATTTTGGTAAACGTTGCAATTTTTGTAACAACTTTTTGACAGAGGGATTGCCATCGCTCCCTCAGAGGTTCAACCCTCTCTGTATATACTTTTTTTCTTTTTAATATAAATAGCACAATCTTTACCTAGAAAAAAAAATATATATTTGTTGAAATTTAATCTTTGTTTTTAGAATTTTGTTGGAGAAATATATATCAAAATAATCAATATTAAAATGATAAAAAATAATATATAATTTTTTTATAGATTAATAAAAATGGCAATGTTTGCATTAATGAAAATAAAACCCACTGGTCACCTCTACGAAGAGAGTTTGAACCAGGAGAGTCTGGCTCTGCAGAACGCTCTACATTGTTCATCACCATTACACATTAAATATAATACATAGGTTTAAGGAAGTTAGAACAACATCCTAAGAAATAGAAACTAATTCTTATCCTGAAACTACCTGAACCAAATCTACCTATTCTAAGATATTTTCCATTATCTTCAACATAAATATCAACAATGAATTCAAATCCTTAATAATATTAATGATATGTTTAATATTATGGAATTCAAACTTATAATACTCAACAACTAGTTTTAAATGAATTCATTAAACACTTCATCTCATTTGCTTTTTGTTACATATTTGGCAATTTGTCCAAAAAAAATAAAAATAAAAAAAAGATGAAACACTCCCACACCTACTCACTCAACACTATAGCTGTCATCATTGGTACCGAATCAAATATTTTATAAAATAATCTTTCTCCCTCTGCTTTTGAAGTTTCTCATTTTCCTAAGAGTAATATAGCTTCGCGTGTTTATGCATTAATAACAGGAAAAACATTAAGTACACGAAAAACATTTATATACACTAAGAACATTAGATATAGGAAGAAAGTAGTCCAATCAAAGTAATCAATAAAAAATGCAGAGAAAAATTATAAAATTTTGAAAAATAACAATTATAGTATTTGTAAAATATATATTTCCTAATTCTTTTTCATATTTATAATTAAATTTTTACCATATTTATTAAAAATTAAACTTCAATTCAAACTCAGACTTAATAACTACCCAATACCAAAAGCAAAGGCCAAGAACAAATCTGATAAAATCGAAAACTACCTTGATTTAATATGAAGATCGTACTGTGGAGCAATTAAAGGAAAAAGCAAAAGTGGAAAGTAAAAAGGCTAACGTCCTTTTCCTTTCGTGAATGAAAAGGAAGATTTAGGAGAAACTCTAAAAGATATTAGAAGATCGTACTGTGGAGCAATTAAAGAAAAAAGCAAAAGTGGAAAGGAAAAAGGCCAACATTTAGAAGAAACTGTAAAAGATATTACAGCAGGTGAATCACCTGCTAAAAACCTTAGACGGTAAAACCTGGAATCAATTTGTACGGTGAATATACTGGTGTATTAAATTTTATCATAATTTCTATTATTTTATAAATTCTCAACCCTTCACTTTTACTAAAAACACATGTAATCATATGATTACATATCTCTTTGGTCAAAACTATATATATTCCCATGAATAGAGATGAAGTGAAAGAAGTGTGAGACAGCGGGCGACCACACTTTTTGTGTAGACAGCACGCTGCTATTATCATTGACTCCTTGAATCCATGGTCTCCATCATTTTATGTGATTTGAGACAACACCTTCCTCTGTCGCTCTCTATCGTTGCCGTCCTCTTACATTTAGAGGCTTGCAATTGGAGTCTTTGTCGGAGATCGATGTGTGATGAGGTACCATCCGCCAAAGTTCAGGTGGCGGTGTGGTCGGCAGTCATTTGTCATGACCAAAAAAAAAGCTTTTTCTCCGTGCAAGATGGTGTTGCCATTTTCACGAGTAACCATCCATAACCAGCAGACTCTACCATAAAGTTGATTAATGCTGTTGATGCAATTTACTTTTAAAAGTTAAAAATACGCTCAGAAATCCAAGTAAAATTTATCAAGATTTCAATATTGTTTACAAATAAATTTGTTTCGCAATTAAGATTTGCCCGAAGGTCAAAGGTTCATACCTTTTTCAAGTTAATGATTATTTCAAAAAATATCATTATTTCACTTGAGCTTTTTGTCGAATACTGTAAAAGAAACTGTGTTTGGTACATGTTTATGATTCGTAAATTAATCACCCTTTTAGTAACCCTTATCCAAATGGAAATTACACCCAGATTATTTTAGTGGTTGTTTTTTTTTATAGTGTTGAATTTATTTGTACATTAAAATTTTTTTATTCAAACATATTTGAGGTAATAGTAGGAAATTGCTGTTTTTCATAGTGTTAAATCTATTTATGCATTCAAAAATGTATGTCAAAAAACAAAAAATCACTAAACCCCCATCCAAAAGTATTTGAGGTAATAGCAAGAAATTGCATGCAGATTATCTTAGTGGCTATTTTTTCATAGTGTTGAATCTATTTATGCATTCAAAAATGTATGTCAAACAACAAAAATCACATTTCTTATTGAAATTATATCCCCACTACTTTGTCTATAAATTAGGCTATGCCAAAAATAACTATATAATTAACCACAAATTTTAAAATGTTTTCTATCCATGTTTTTTTTTATAATCAAAATTTAAAACCATAACCAAAAGTTTACTCTCCATAGAGAGACATAAGATATCACAGTATTTAGGAGACCAAAATTAACCATACAAGAAAAAACATTGGCATATCCAGCCTTGAAAATAAACACTAGAAACAATAAATGAGGAAACGAGGAATATATAAAGGAACTAAGTGGAGGGGTTAGAATTTGTAGCTATGACCTCAATAGGATTTGTTGTTTTCTCCTCAAATGCCAAGATACTACTTTATATGTTCCAGCCTTTGATCAAGATCCTTCATGTGACAATGCAAGTGCTCCTTAGAGTGGAGAAGATATGCCTGATGCTTAAACTTATCCAACAGGATTTTGTTAAGGAAGAATTTTATGTGGCAATATAAATTCATTGTGTGCATGTATTGGTCGAAGCATCCACATGTATGCCTGATGTTTGACACCCAATCTGTCATCTTAGCAAGAGCCTCCATGTTCAAGAGTTGATGCATGTGGGAGCTTCCTTCCCTCTCAGCATAGGTGAGCTCATCATGGATGGGGCTTAGGGTAAGCCTGCAAAACTGGGCAATGTTTTCCTCCAAATGGTGGTGTGTACATGTATTTCCGTCATTAGATTTTTCTTGGTAATAGGTTACTCCCCTACTAACACGGGCTCGTTGACGAGACATGGATGAGGGACCAAGAATGAAAAGGGGACAGAGGGCTAGGAGAGGAGAGGTGCAGATGTCAAAGGCCAAATAATGAGCCATGTGTAGGAGAGTTAGGGAAGAGTGAAACAACAACAAAAGTGTCCAAGACTAGTTGGAAAGACAAACAACTTACAAAGACTAGGGGAAGTAGCTAACCAACGATAGAGCAGAGAGGTTAACTCAAGTCTAACAAAGGAGAGCATCAAAGGGAGGATAGTGGCCTAGAAAGCCAGACCACTAAGAGGCCTCCTCGACAATAAGATATGCCAATTGCAAGGACAAATGAGTCAAACCAAACTAAAAATAAGAGGAGAGCTAGAAGAGAACCACAAAGTAGAGGATGAGGCCAGAAGCAGAGAGGAATCACTCGAATAAGAATAATCCAAGTTCCCAACTACAAAAGGTTCAGTCTAGCAACAAAAGGTTCTATTACCTTGAAAGTAGTAGGAACCAAGCAAAAAATTTGTAACATACCCGCCAAACCTATAATGAAAAGGTGACAGTAGGGAAAACCAAAGCTTTTGAGTCGTGTAGTGGTAATTGTCATTGATGTTGTAGTTCGAATCGGTGAGGGGAAGACTTTCATTTCTAGAATTGTGAAGACAAATCGAATATTGTAGGTTAGCGCTAGCCTAGGTCTTGAGAGTATGGGCTAGCAAAGGACCCTAATTGAAATTAACAGGAGTCGAGGCCTTTGTGACCAACATAAATATCTAGCAGCCAGTGTGGATATAACTTGAGAATTTTTAACTATAACATGGAATTGAATAAATTACATTAACTTTGGTTGATGCTTCACATGAGTGAAATCTTGGTATGATAGTCTAGAAGAGTGGATGGCAGTCGAGGCAGGTGTATGGAGTGCACAAGGAATTATGTGCTATGGTATTGTCTACATGTGGCAACATCTTTGGTTTTTCTGTTCCATAAACATTATCAGCGGGTGCGTGATACCATGTATCAAAAATGTTCCCATGCTACTCGACTTTGACATCAATAAAATTGTACTTAACATCAATGACATCATATGGATTGATGGCAACACCACTAGACATTTGCTAGTCATTGATGATCTTGGGTTAGTCTCCCGTATCTTCTTGGTAATGGTTCTCATCCTGATGTCTGCATATTCTCCCCATTTGACATCAATGGCAAAGGGCATATACTCCCCTGTGCTTGGTGCATACTCTTTCCTTGAGCTCCCACTATCATCGACGTGCTTTTTAGCTGAAATAAGAGGACCACACCCCCTAATGTCTTAACAACAAACCATTACCTCCTTTGATTTCTCACTTCTCCTTTATTTTCAACGAGGCTTCCTTGTAAAGGCTATGTATATATGTCTTGCATGCAACATTTTCTATAACTCTATTCTTGTTACTACTCCTCCTATGCTTATGCTTCCATGCAACTTATTTTTTATAACATCAAAGGGTTTCTACCCCTAAATTGATGCTTCTCCTTAATTGCAATTTTCCTTTTTTAATTTCCTTTTCAATTGAGTTTCATCTATTGATTCATAATAAAATATAATCCTATGTTTTACTTTCGTTCATTTTGGGTATGCATGCTTTTTTTTTCTTTTGTTGACTTCATTGAAGTACTTTCAATTTGTTGATTTATTCAACAACCAACTTTGCAATCGTTGAAAATAATTGTTTTCCTATATTATTAATCTTTGTTGTACTTGTGCGGACATAAACGTGTTGATGTAGTTCTCAATATTTTACTAGCTAGGACAAGAATTCTTCAGAAGGTATTAGACACTATGTTGATTTTAGGTTCAACATTCACTTAACTTCCTTCATATTATATTAGATGGCGCATGACTACTCTTCATCATTCTTCTCGTGCCACTTCAATTATTGCAATTCCGTCTCCTTAATGTGGCTTCAGATGTTGCAATATCTCACTTTTACTAATGAGAAAGTTAATGATATTCTCCTTTACCTTCATTAAGGACATATATATTGTCAAAACTTATGGTTGCTTTTGCCACTAATTTTCTCAATTATGCTTTTCTTATTTCACATCTTTTAGAATTGATTGTGACCTCATGTTCTTTATCATCCATTTTACTTTGAATTAGACTATTGTGCTTCAAATATTCAACAAATGGGATAAATTGATCGTGACTTGCACTTCATCATTCTTCTCATGCAACTTTGATTATTGCAATTCCATCTCCTTGATGTGTCTTGAGATGTTGCAGTATCTCACTTTTACTAATGAGAAAGTGAATGATATTCTCATTTACCTTCATTAAGGACATATATATTGTTAAAACTCATGGTTGCTTTTGCCACTAATTTTCTCAATTATGCTTTTCTTATTTCACATCTTTTAGAATTGATTGTGACCTCATGTTCTTTATCATCCATTTTACTTTGAATTAGAATATTGAGCATCAAATCTTCAACAAATGGGATATCTTTATCTTTAATTTTTTCATTACCAAGGCTAACCATTCCTTTTCCCATTATTTTGACTAATGCATTATCTCCAAGAATGGCACTTTCACCCTTGATCTCCTTTAGAGAGAGAAATATGCTTTTATATCCTATCATATGGCGAGAACATTCACTGTCTATATACCATTGAATGTCTTCATTTTGAACACATAAAGCTATAATGCATTCCTCTTGTTTTTCTAGCCTCCTTTTCCATATCCTCTTTGTTCTTCCATTTTTGAAAACTTATTATTTTCTTCTTTGATTTTATGGCCTCCGTTGGTGCACAGATTATTCCCACATAAAAACAATTGAGAACACATTCATTAAGGACTATAAGGTCCTCCCTCTCTAGTTGTAACTGCTAATCCTTAGCGCACGATAGGGGGTTACCCTGTAATATATTTTTCGAATTTTCAATATGTGAAAAGTATAAGATTAGATTATGAATGTTTAAGTCATAGTGGGTGATAGTGGCATTCACAGGTGAAAAGAAATCATTTAACAATATATAATTCTGAAGGCAAATTCCTAACGAGTAGGATAATGATAATGAAATATGGTGATGAAAAAAAACATGGGATTAAAAGAGTGTAACTATAAAGCTGGAGAAAAATAAAAATCGTGGTTTTAATACAAGGGCGCACTCCTATTGTACTGAAGCATGTGTAGCAGCTACATGCATGCTTGTTCTATTCAATGATAAATGGCAGTTAATATTATATATCTAGATTGATACTTTGACAAGAATGGAACAAATATATTTTAGAGGGTAACATACACTATAAGAAATATGGAAAGGTATCATCTGTTGGCATTATTTTACAGGTTTGGCACTATGGCATAGGTGTTGTCCTTGATGGCAACTCACTCTGATGACAAATCACATTTCAGGCTCTTAGAATGAAGGAAATCATATATACGCAGGTTCTCTGTGACGAAGGCGCGTATACACGCGTAGTCATTCAAAAGTCGCGTATGCGTATACACGCACTTTCATGCAGGGAAAAAGCACGTACATGTGGAGACATGTGGGAGATCTCATTTTTGTTTCGTGGTATTTTGTCCTTGGTATTTGAACCTATGGTTTTGGACCTTGGTATCTCGTCTGATGTGTTGATCCAAAGTATTGGGTCCTTGGTATTGATCTATTATGGTTTTGGGCTGTGGTATTGTGAAAGGAAAGACTATAAAAGAGGAAGAATACCATTAGGCAAAGGATCATCTGATTTATTGAACATCTGATAGCATGCTAGATCTGGAATACTAGTGATTGGGTTATGGTGCAGATCTGGATCTAAATGAAGGAGGAACCTGCGCACAAAAAGGAAGGATAAGTTCTATTGATGGGTCAAAATCTTAAGGTTTGAATGATAGTATCTTTGTATGATTTTGATCTGTTCTATGTGGTGCACGCTTGATCTATAAATCTAATAATCTGGGTTAACTAATGTCTGAATGATTGAAAGAGTGAATTATCCTTTATAGATCTGTACGCAGGTTCAGTGAAGCTAAGGCACGTATACATGCAGTTTCTGCAAGTGAAAGAAGCGTATACGCCAGTAGTTGTTTCTGCAAGTGGAAGAAGCGTATACACAGGTTGGTCTCGACGAAGAAGCGTATACACACAGTTTCTGCAAGTGAAAGAAGTGTGTATGCAGGTTGGTCTCGACGCAGAGGCGTATGCACGCAGGTTTTTGAATAGTGAAGTAGCATACGTCTCTTGAATTATGTTTTAGCTACTTTTGTTGTTTAGCTACAATGTTCTGGGTTCATAATTGGTGTGTGATTACTGTTACTGTGTTCTGGGTACAGCAGTCAGAGAAGTATTTATTTTATTCAGTACTAATTGGTGAAAAAGAAATCGTTTGATGATTGACTGATATTCATGGATCCAGTCTAAAAATTTATGAAACGTGGTCCCTGGAAGAAAATAGAGGGTTGTAGCTCTCTGCAGGTTGCTGCCTACGTACCGGTAAAGGACTGCACTAGTACATAATCATTGGAAAAAGAAGTTTCTAATTGAAAAGATATAGACATATTGCAGCAGGTGGTTTTCACCCACATTGGGTTTCCACCTTATATCTTGTGTTCTTGTGTGTGATTGTCTTATGCTCTATTTTATTGTTCCTGGTTACTGTTTATATGATTCTGATGTACAGATTAATGTTCAACATCTGTAGAATATATTAAATTATAAGTCTGCATGGTATACGCAGGTTTCCTTATCTGTAGTTGCGTATGTACGCGGTTTTCTCTAACTGAAGTAGCATATATGTTCTGGGTTTGAAAAGGAAATAATTGACTAGATAATACTGATTCACCCCCCCTCTCAGTATTATTTCCAACAATTGGTATCAGAACAGGTCCTTCAGAAGAAGCTTGATTGCTTGAAGGAAGATCTATCATCATGAGCAATTACAAGAGAGAAGATTCGATCAGGCCACCAATTTTTGATGGGACCAACTTCGTCTATTGGAAGGTAAGAGTCATAGCCTATCTTCAATCTCTTGGTAAAAAAGTCTAGGATATCATAGATATAGGGTACAATTTTCCTAGCAACTCCTACAGATCCGGTTGAAAAGAAGCAGTTTGAAACAAATGTAAAGGCTGTCAATACTCTATTAGGATGTCTATCACAATCAAAATTCATCAAGGTGATTGTTTGGTCAATTTAGTGATGTCTAAATTTCAAATTTTAAATGTCAAGCCGGGGCTCGTAAGCTGATGAAGTGAGGTGTACTGTATGTACTTAGGCAACTATTTCTTAAGCTTTTGTCATTTTTAACTTTTTAAGTTTGTTTTCAAGTATATCTCTCCTACTGTGATGTGATGGAAATGAAATAAAGCGAGTTAAGTGTGTGAGATTGTGATGAGCTTTTTATAAATTAAAAGTATTCTACAAGAAAGCTTGAACAACAACTGAAATGAAATCAACTCTTAAAGGAAAATAAAGGCATCAAATAAAAGACTAATGACATTGGCCCAGTATCTCTGCTGCTGCAAGAAAATGAAGATGAAATTTATGTCAAATCTACTAAAAATAAAAACTAAGCAATGTGAAACTGAAGTAAATCTATATAAAAGAAAGACTAGTCACAAATACTTTAACTTCTTCTTAACCTCTTGTCTTTTAACTGAATATATCATTGTGAGAAACAGTTAAAAATAAGCCAAGCAATTGTGAGTTCTTGAGCAACTAAACCAAGCTGTGCTAAGTGATATTTTGGTCCTCAATGAAGATATTAAATTATGGAGAAGAAACCATCAATAGGTAAACAACTTGATGTCTAAAAGCAAAAAGCAACTATGCAAATTAAAGAAATGATAGTGAGGAAATAAAGGTTGCAAAACAAGGAAGGTCAGCAACATAGACAAGATGATCACAAGTGTCACTAGTTGTGAAAAAGAAAAGAAAGAAACTGTCCTAGGCACACCTAAGAAACTTGCATAACACACTGATCAGTCATGGAAAAGTGCAGAAATATAAATAAGCAGAATTCAAAATGTATATACAGCTATTGTACATAATCAAAACACAACAATCAAAGGAATTCTGTACAACTATTATACATGAAATGAGAAAAAGAAATGCAGGAAATTAAAGAGTACTATACAGGCCTTCAGTAAACAGGGGCCCTCTGCCTACTCCAGCCGGTTCAATGATCAATTACGTGCTCAAACGGAAAACAATCTTCTCATATATTATGCATTAAAATAGAAAGTACAGTGAGGAGTTCAAAATTACATATCAGCAGCTAACAACTAACTATCCAGCGTTCAAAGACGCTTTATTTATAACAGAGGAAAGCAAACTAACTTAACAAAAACTAAGCTATTCAAGCAGCTGTGTAAAAACACGTAGTCTTGCTGCGTCCTCGGATTTAGGCAACGGTCGTTGTGGGCATTCAATCCGCTGTTGGATTCATGTTTCCCACTATCTTCGTGGCTGAGGAAGATGCCACTCGTTCTTCATGTGCTCTAAAACAGAACACGTAGAGCCGTGCCACTGCCAATGACTTCTGTTGACCGTAGTTGCCTCCTCGTTGACCACAGGTTTTTATGACCGGTTTGGGTGAGCTGGAAGGACACACACCATGTCCTTGGTTCCACGAACTTTCCCATGTGGCTCTTCTTCCCGGAGGACACCTGGAACATATCACTTAATAAAAGAGCTGCAGAATCCGGGGTTGGCTGCGGAAACTGAGATCAACTGTAGAAACCCTGTGTGAGGTGTGGAAACGCAACACTTTGAACCAAAATTCTAAACCAAACACAGTCATTAGCATAATTAGCAAACCATGTAAAAAGTCCTAAAATACAATGATTTGAGCAATTTGATGGAGGGAATGAGTGGCAAAAGAAGGAAATGAGTAGGAAAAGGAGGCTGAGAGGATGTATAAAGAAGTGCAGGTTTGAGGCTCAACATACCCCCACTGTGAAGGTGTTGCATGTCCTCATGCAACCAAAACTTTGTCATTGTTTTTCAATCCATGTGCTCAAATGCTTCTGCCAAAACATCTAGCCTTCTTTTCTTTCTCCTTGCTGCCAAAATTGTCCTTGGTTTCTTGACTAAACACCTGAATCTCAAATTGATCAATGCCCTGCTCAGTTTCTTACATTTTCCTTTCAATTTTCTGTGCTTCTTCTGCCAGAGTCCTAAGTGAAGCATGGTATTGTGATGGACCATTTTGTCCACCTTGCTTTGTTCTTTCAATCCTTCGTTTTCTTGTTTAATATGCCGGTTCAGGACTTCTAGTTCAAGCACCTCCTGTTTTAAAGATTGGACCTGTTCATCAAGAGGCAATATAGTGCTTGGACCTGCAACTGATTGCTCCAAGGTCTCCAAATAATTGTATACCTTCTGCTAGTCAGGGTCAATTTCAGGTGTTCTTCTTGGGCTATGTTCAAAATCAAATTCTGTTTGAGGTTCTGTCTGAAAGGGACTCTCTTCACGTGGAGGAGTGAACTCAAGGTCAATCTGAGTTGGAGCCTTTTCAGGTGTACCTTCTCCCAAATCAATGAAATGTGATTGTTTTTATTTAGTCACACTCATTCTTTCTTTAAGTCTACTGCTTCTTCTCACTTGTACACTAGTGCTCTTTTGCTGGGCACTCTGTTTTTCTTTTTGTTTCTTCTTTGAGAGGGCAGCAGCTTGAAGTTGTGCTAGTCTATCAGCCAAGGTTTGGGAGTCTTCTTCTACTGAAGGTTCAGGTGATGGATTTGATTCTTGAACAATTGTTTTCCCTTTATCCTTTTTCTGTTTCTTGGTTTTATCTCTCTCTTCCTCTTCTTCTTGAGTGGTTTCCTGAGTTTCTACAATAGGAGGATCTTGGGCTGCAACATCTCTTTTTGTTCTCCTACTTCTTTTTGGGATTCTAGGAGAACTGCTAGCAGAAGCTTCAGTTACTTCTTGGAAATGATTCTTGACTAAAAATTTTTCCCATGTATCATTATTATTTTTCAATTGATCCTCTATGAGAATTCTAATGAACCCGTGATGATACAAGTGGGGTTCAATATGGCCTACATTCTTTTGGACAATGGAACTCATTTTCTTTAGGCTTCTTAACAGAAAGTAGGGTAAATTGATGACATGGCCTTCCATGAAGTTCATCATAATTCTTTCATGGTACATATACATGGTGCCAAAGCGGCCCTCACATGTAATAAACTTTTGAACAAGTAATAACAATGCAGTCCATTCTTCCTTAATTACATGTACAGGAATCCCTTTAGTGAATATTGAAGTGTCCATACCTGGGTTCTTAAGCATGTTTTTCCATCCCTAATCTTCCAGCCCTCTGTTCTTAAACCATCAGTCTTCCACCTTAGGTAGACTGGTTATTGTTGCTATGGTCTTCTCTGTTATTGTGAATTTCAGGTCCCCTACTTCCACAGTGTGCACATTGAAGGATCGAGCAAATGCTTTCGTTACCTCCTTATCATACCCTCTGAATTTTTGAATAAACTTCAACCATTTTGCTTTCTTTAATGATTCCTTTGTCTCTAGATACCCTTCTAAATACTTTGAACCTTCAGGTTCAGCTCTAAGCAGCTTCCCCATCTTCGGCTCTCAACTTCGGCTGAAGCTTTGACTGTGTATGGATTGTCACAGGAAAAATAGGTGGATTACGGCTGTAAGTGGAGTAGCCGTAATGTAATGCAAGGTGTATTGCAAAACTGCAATCGGGGTTTGAAATAGAGCTGTGGAGTTTGCAGCAGAAATGGAAGTGGAAATGGTATGAGTATGAGGGAGTAGAAGACAAACACGAGAAATGAGTTCAATTCATGCAGAAATGGAGTGATAAGTGGATGGAATAACGGTCGAATCCTTTAGAGTCGGGTGGCTTACGCACACGTCTCAGTATTGGCTGCGGAAATCATGGTGGAGAAGAGACATAGTATAATAGGTCACTTTTTAGTACGGGAAATAAATGAAAGCGCAGTCCCATTTCAAGTTTGAATTAAGAGTGATTATGGGACCGTTAGAAGGATATGAGGTGGATGAAGTATTTTTGTGGAGGAGAAGTGGGATGATCTTTGCCGAATCATTGCATTTAGTGGCTCTTTCCACGATTTAATAACTATGCATAAAATGACATTAAATTGTTGTTTGGAAAAGATTTTGATCATACCTTCATGAGTTTGCCATTTGTTGATTAAGGTTGCTGATCCATTATTGCTTTTTGAACCTGAAGGTGCCTCATATCCTTGCTGCCTTTGGTGATGATGATGATAACCTTTGATTGATATTTTCGCTTGAAAACAGAGTGCTGCTAGCTATAGAGACAAAATTATTTCTGGCTGCGAAAACTAGTGCGAGCTACGGAAACAGTTTCCAGCTACGGAAACTAAGACATCTCCCTTTTAACTGCACAAAGTTAGTTAGGAAAAGACTAAATGAATGGAAATAGTCCTAAAAAGGATTTTTATTGATGGTATGAGATGGAGTGAATGGAGTGAAGTGAAAAAAATGAAATGTAATGAAGTGAAATGGAGATGAAAAATGATGAAGTGAAGTGAAATGGAATGAAGATGAAGTGAGGATGGAAAGAGAGAGAGATTTTTTTTTTGGAAAATATAGAGTGTCAGGTGTCCTTGATTTTCACTCCATATTTTCTGTATAAGACCGCCAATCTGAGATTGGTTTTCAGGCTTATACACATTTTTCTTTTTTGTTTTCTTTTCTTTTTTTTCTTTTTTTTTTTCAATTCAAAAAGAAACAAAGATTAGGCTGATGGAGGAGAAGAATTCTTCTCCACTAGCCTCATTGCAGAATTTTCTTGAAATATTTTGACAAAGTCCTCTTTTTAGAGTGGCTTATGATAAATTTTCAATCGGTGGCCATTCACAATGAGAGGAGTTTGAAACTCATCAATAGTCTTGATTCGAACTGCTCCATTGTTAAATACTTCATCAATCTCATATGGCCCAAGCCAATGAGTTTGAAATTTCCCTTTGAAGTCTTTAAACTTTGAATCAAACAGTAACGCCCAATCTCCCTTTTGAAACTTCTTCTCTTTGATATATCGGTCATGCCACTTAGTTCTTTGGTGCTGAACTAGATCGGTCCTTAAAATTGCATCTTGTCTTATTTCATCTAGCTCATTTAGCTGCTCCATTCTGTGCTTTTGGGCTTCTGATAGACTCATCCCCAACTGCACTGCCATCTTGAAGGTCTTGATTTGAAATTCAATGGGGAGCAAGACTTCTTTCCCATAAACAAGTTCATAGGGAGAATGTCCTGTTGTGTTCCTCCATGTAGTTCTATAGGCCCATAAGGCTTCAGGAAGCCTTTCTGCCCAATCTCTTCTGTGGAGATGAACAGTTTTGGTGAGGATGCTCTCAAGAATTTTGTTTGTAGATTCCACTTGACCATTTGCTTGCGGATGGTATGGAGTAGATTTTCTATGCTTGATTTTGTATTCCTCCATCAGCTTCTCCATAAATTTAGATGTAAATTGACTTCCCTGATCTGTCACAATTTCTCTTGGGACACCAAAACGAGTAAAAATATCCTCAAAAAGAAATTGAATAACTGAATTCTCAGTGGGAGAAGGCAATGCCTTAGCTTCTACCCATTTAGTAACATAATCAGTGCAAACCAATATATACTTCTTTTGTTTAGATGGTGGATTAATAGGTCCAACGAAATCTAAAGCCCATTTCTCAAAGGGTTCGATGAGTACCTGTGGCCGTAATGGCATTTCATTTGAAAGAGTCGGTCTCCCAAATCTCTGGCAGCTGTCACACCTTCTAACATATTGCTTTGCATCTTTAAAGAGAGAAGCCCAATAATATCCTAAAGAAAGGATTTTATAGGCCGTCCTCTTGTCAGCAAAGTGTCCACCGCATGGTTCATCATGACATGCCTTAAGGATGTCAGGCATTTCATCTTCCCGAAAACATCTTCTGATCACACAATCTAGCCATGTTTTGAACAATTCATTAGAAATCCATGAATACTTTGAGCTCTCCTAAATGATTTTCCTTTTCTCATTAGGAAATAAGTGTGGAGGTAGCTTCCCTGTAACCAAATAGTTAGCAATATATGCATACCAAGGAGTTTTAGTAGTTACTGCAAACAAATATTCATCTGGAACTTATCCTCTATGGGAGAATCTTCATTAGTATTTTGAATTCTAGACAAGAAATCAGCTAATGTATTTTGTTTCCCTGGTCTATCTAACACAGTAATGTTGAATTCTTGTAAAAGTAAAAGCCATCTTGTAACTCTGCCATTGGTAACAGGTTTTTTCATGAGATATCTAATGGCAGAATGATCAGTATGGACAAAAGTTTCATAGCCTGTTATATAGTGTCTAAACTTGTTGATTGCATGAACAACAGCTAAGAACTCTTTTTCAGTCACAGTATAATTTAACTCAGTGGGAGTCAAATTTCGTACTGGTGTAATAAATGGCATAAGGAACTAAATCCTTTTGACCCAACACAGCTCCAAGGGTTGTATTTGAAGCATCTGTAGAAATATGGAAAGGAAGTTTCCAATCTGGCCCTCTCAAAATGGGTGCTTCAGATATTCTAGTTTTCAAAGCTTCAAATGCACATTGACAATTAGGATCCCATTTGAATTCATAGTCTTTTGTGAGTAATTTAAAGAGAGGAGATGCTATTTTGGTGAAATTTTCAATAAATCTTCTATAATAACCAATAAACCCAAGAAAACTTATAACATCTTTTTGACAATTTGGAATAGACAGCTTGGAGATGACTTCAAATTTTGATCTATCAACCTTAATTCCATCTCCTGAAATATGAGGTCCTAAAACAATCCCTTCAGTAAACATCATAAAACATTTCTCATGACTTAATGAAAGGTTTGTCTCCTTACACCTGATAAGAACCTTTTCCAAATTCTTTAATGCCTCTTCAAATGAATCACCATAAACTATAAAATCATCCATGTAAACCTCTACACAATCATGAATTAGATCAGAAAAGATTCCTAGTACTGCCCTTTGGAATGTTTCGGGTGCATTACATAATCCAAAAGGAAGTACTCGATAGGCGAAATTTCCCCATGGACAAGTAAATGTGGTCTTTTCTTGATCTTCAAGTGCTACCTGAATTTGATTGTAACCACTAAAACCATCCAAGAATGAGAAATACTTTTTGCCTGCTAAAGTATCTAATACTTGATCAATACAGGGTAAAGGAAAGTGATCCTTCAAGGTTGCTTTGTTCAATTCTCTGTAATCAATGCAAACCCTCCATTTACCATTCTTTTCAGGTACTATAACCAAAGGGGAAACCCACCGGCTATCTGAAATAGGGTAAATGAAGTTTACATTAAGTAACTTTTGGAGCTCTTCTTTCACTATCTCCCTAAGGTTTGGATTCATCCTTCTTTGAGGTTGTCTGATTGGTCTACTGTTTTCCTCAATGTAGATGTGATGAATGCAAGTCTTGGGGTCAATACCTTTCATATCGGTATACTCCCATGCAAATGCAATAGAATGTTTTTGCAAGATTTTGGTTAGCTCTTCCTGTTGTGATTTTTCCAAATTTTTGTTAATATTCAATGTTTTACCTGGAAAGATCTCAATGGCGGAACTACCAAATTATTCCATAGAGAAAAGGGACATTTGTCTAGATGATAGATACTCAATGTTAGAATCCAACTGAAATTGTGTGTGGTCATATTCTGAAGATATTTCAAAATTTTCTAATGTGTTCAGAATTTGACTATC
>APFE031287828.1:0-12202 GCA_000404065.3 Pinus taeda | reverse complement strand
TGTTATACCACCATTCAGCTAGAGGCAACCATTTGACCCATTGTGTCTGTTTATCAGATACAAAGCAACGAAGATGTTCTTTCAAACATTTGTTTACTATCTCAGTTTTGCCATCAGATTGAGGATGATAAGATGAGCTATGAGCTAACTGAGTACCAAGACAAGAAAATAATTCTGTCCAAAAATTTCCAGTGAAAATGGGATCTCTGTCACTTACAATAATCTGTGGGTTTCCATGTAGCTTTTGAATTGTTTCCATAAATGCACTAGAAACTGTACTGGCTTTAAATGGATGTGATAATGCACAAAAGTGTGCATACTTGGTAAGTCTGTCAACTACCACCATGATGACACTCTTTCCCTCAGACTTGGTTAAACCTGTGATAAAATCCATTGAAAGCTCCTCCCAAAGTTGGCTTGGTATCAGAGCTAAGTTCTAGGGTTTCGCTGCTCCAAATAGTGACACGTGGAACTTCATACAAGTTCGCTCTTTTGAAAAGGTCTATAATCAGGTCACTGTGGGAGATTTGGCATAACTCTTCATTGAAGAATCCAATTGGGGTCAGACTGGTGGCATTGGAAAGAGGACACAGAGGGCTACCACAGGTCGCAATTTCAGAACTGGATGTTATGAAAGTACAAAGATACATCAGAGGCAATATCGAGCTCCTATAAAGAAAAAAAAGTGTGTAGATTTTTTTTAAATTTTTGCTTGAGATTGGTTTGAAAATTTATTTTGAAGGTAATTGATGCCCTGAGGAAAGAAAATGCAAACACCTAGTAAGGAACCTGAAAGCTCTGATACCAAATGTTATGAAACCAGCTCAAGAAAAGATAGAAAAGATAGATCAACGCCTTAGGAATTCAGCCTCTTTGAGGGGGCAACCTCCTTTACATTACATAAATGAACAATTCTTGGATGATACAAATGACAAAACCTCCTTTCTATATATAGGAGTCTAAGGAGTCACAATATAACCCAGCTGACCTAACATAATAATATAAAGCCACAAAAATAACAATATAGTGATCTATGGGGCACCAGTAATAACAATTTGGGGGCAATAGGGCCACAACAATATTAATAAGGGGTACAACTACCATAGTAATGGGGTAATCACTAGTATTATAGGGACCCAACAAATTATCATTGGAGGAAATGTCTAAGGAATTTCAAAAGTAAGTTTGTTGAACTATTTTTATTTATTTCTAGATTATAATTTTCTTTTAAATATAACATATTGTTCTTTGTAGTATTTGTTATACATATCATTATATTAAATTTTTGTTACTTTATCTATGTAGTCACAAATTTTTCATGAAAATTCAAGAAAAAATGGTTAAATTGTTGAATGAAGATAGTTGGAATGATATTATACACAACTATCCAGATTCAAGTTCTACATCAACATTAAAAGTTTTTTATCTTGCATTTAAAAAGGTATCTTGATTTATACATTCATTTTTATTCATCTGTGTACTATTTTAATTTATAACTTAAACATATATATGTTTATTTTATAAAAGATGAAGAAGGATGATAATGGAGCACCAGATAGTTTTAGAACCTTTATTGAAAAATAAAAATCGAAAGACTGAAGAAGCAATGTATTAAGAATGTTGAACTTAATACAACTCTTACTCATTTCATTTGGGATGGGCTAGAAACTATTCAATATCAAGTAATACAAGGCGACTGTGAAGACATTACTAAACTCATACCTAAAAGGGATTATGCCCTAGTTATTGCATATATTCCCCATGGTTTCAATATTCTAAATATTGACTATGATAGTGACCCTTATACTTATCAAGCTCTTAGTAAAGTGGTTGCGAGATTTCAAGAAATCACGTCATCACCATTATGGAGATTTGTAACATTTCATTCAAACACACAATTGGCAATGTTATTGTCAAGCTTCAAGGGGAAAAAAATTCAAGGATGCAACTTATATGGTAAGAGGTTTAAAATGTATATTTAATTAATGTTGAAAAATTCATTTATGTACAAGTTAATTGAACTTTTACTATTTCATGTTACAGGGAAAAGTCAAATCTTCTTAACCGTGAAGATCAACTATTTATAAATGATTGTGAGTTCATCCATATTGGTAGTCGGGCAAAAGATGATAGCTATATGTCTATGATTTTTAATCGGATAGATGGAAAGAGTCATAGCCAAATACTGGCTTATGATGATGTTGTGAGAAAACTAACATACGAAGACAAAGAAGCAAAAGGAGAGACAATTAACATTTATCAAAAACCATAATTATCGATTAAATATCTTATAAACATATGTTCAAATGAAGGAGATTGTGTTCTGGATTTATTTTCTGGCTCAAGTAAGTTTTAATGTATGGAATTGAATTTCAATATGTTATTTTTTAGTTAATATGTTATTGTACTAATTAACTTCATTATTTCTTTTGTGCTTGATAATTAGGTACAACACTAGCATGTTGCCTTCAAAAAGGAAGAAATTGCATTGCAATTGAAAAAGATCCAATATAGTGCAATTTCATTCAGCAAAGAATTAATGCTCTTCAATTTCTTCCAGATGCAATGCAAGAAATTGGGCTGAAGAAAGGGGACTTTGGTGAATCACGTGTGGCAAAAAAAGCAAAGGAACCCCAACCACCATTACACTGAATGATTGGAAAGGCATACATTGGGAGATTCGCAGACATCAAAGATCCATTAGAAGAGGAAAATGAGCAAAATGAAGAAGAAAATATTGTGGAAGAAGACAATGATGAAACTCTAGAGGACGAAGAGTTTGGATTACATGACATTGTTGATTAAATTTAAGTTATGTGTGGAAATCAAGCTCATTTTTTGTAGCTATTAATTAGTTATACTTGTAATGTTTTGACTCTGACATTTTATGAGAAGAATATACACTCAATTAAGGTTGTTATGCGTTCAATAATTGTATTATGTGATTTTTGCATTAATTTTTAAGTTAATCATTATTTATTGAAAAAAAATTGATTATTATTATTTTTTTGACATGAAGTTCATAAACAAAACTATTATTTAACCATTTTTACTTAAAATTTTCCTATACAAATTGTGATTTTGACATGTCATTTCTAGCAAAAAATTATCAAAACGTCTATTTTTTTAATTATATTTATGTTAAAAATGGTTATTTTTTATGTCAATTGTTAAAAAATATTGTTTTTTAAAGACAATTATTTCATGTGGATTGAAAAATTAATTAACGATGTATAAATATGTAGAATATCGAAAATTCAAAATATTGACCATCTTCTTTAAATGTGCAAAATAATATAAACCTCACTACAAAAAAAATAAAAATAAAATAAAAACAAGAAAATATGAAGAAGAAGACCACTTCAAAAAGTATTAAATTTACAAAATAATTATTTACATTTCATACATTATAAAATTGAAAGTAAAAGAAAAACCTTTTAAAAAAAGGGCATGGTGTAGAATTACCACTTTTTAAAATCAGCATCAAAATCACTACCATTCTAAAACGCAATGTACATGAAAAAATTTATAGTGCCAAAAACTATGCTATAAAAAAAACATGTGTGTTCTGCATCACCCCTTTTCAAAATTGAGTCACTTTTTTGCTATCTTTACAAAATGGGTAACAGTATCAGTTCTCGTTTCAAAGTTTACATTGTCGCAAGGAAACATTTAAAGTTCAACATATTTGTGGGATTTCTAATCTTAATGAAGGAGGAAAATGGGAAAGAGCTCAAAAGCATGGCAATATCATTGCTTTTACTTTAAGAGACTCATGGAGGAACTTGGAAACCCTAACTCAATTGCTACATAAGCAAAGCTAGGGCTATGGTGATGGAGGTCAGAACATTTGAAAGGATAGCTTACTTGATTGTTGATCATACTCTCAAATCTAAGCATAATAAGTTGTTAAGAAGGGACAAAGAGAAAGGACTTAGAGGGGTAAGGGAAGGTTGATGCAACAAATGGTTGCAGTCACTCTTCTGACATTAATATAGAACTGCAGTTGTACTGTCTACTCCGTGGTCTTGGTACTATCATTCATTTAGTTGTTTGTCCAATACCTTTTAGCATGAGTAGCTTAGTTATGTGTAACTAGATGTCTTTTATATATGCATGTATTAGTTATCAAGGTTGTATGTTGTGATTATGCTTATCTCTTCTATGTATTATGCTTATTTCTTTTTTGCAAACCCCTTCACCACAAGTCTAGATTTATACCTTTTTCTACCTCCATATTATTCCTTCAACCTGTAAACCCATTTATTCTACAATGTTTTTTTACCTGCAGGCAACCTGACTAAGTCCGAAGTCTAGTTATGTACCAAGGAGTCCATTTCTTCTTTCATGGCCAGCACCCACTTCTTCTTGGTTTCTACCTACACTGCTTTTTCATAACATTTTTGTTCTTCAGAATCAGTCAACAATACATAATATAATGAAGGAGAGTATCATTCAGGGGGTCTACTTATCCTGGTAGATCTTCTAACACCACTTTCAAGTGTTTGAGGTGCTTGTTGCTATTTTAGTTGTTTTTTTTGTTCTGGTTTTTTATCATTATGATTTGCAAGAACCTTTACTTTTCCTGTGATCTCATCAAGCACTGTGTCTTCTCTGTTTTCTTTTTCTTGTTTCTTTTGCTACATATGATCCTTATACAAAACATTTCCATTGAATATGAAGTCTCTGCTCTTAATGATTTTGTGATTTTCATAATCATATAAGTGATAACCATAATCATTAACACCATATCTAATAAAGGCACATTTCTTTGATTTTGCCTCAAGCTTTGTTCTATTTTCTTTGTTAATGTGAGCAAAGGCTTCACAACCAAAAGTCTTTAAAAATTAGTAGTTTACCTTTTTACTTGTCCATACCTCCTCTGGAATACCTCCATCCAAAGAACTTGAAGGCCCTCTGTTTATTAGATAAACAACGGTATCTACAACATCTGCCCAAAATTGTAAAGGCAATCCTACATGCAATCTCATCCACCTTGCACGCTCCATGATTGTCCTATTCATCCTTTCTGACACACCATTTTCTTGTGGTGTTCCTGGAACTATCTTCTCTCTACAACTTCCATGCTCTAAACAGTACTTATCAAACACTTTGCTGCAATATTCACCTCCATTTTTTGATCTGATACACTTCAACCTTTTTATCGTCTCATTCTCAACCAAAGCTTTCCATTTCTTGAAAGTATCAAATACATTAGATTTATTTTGAATACAATAAATCTAGGTTTTTCTCGTTGCATCATCAATAAAAGTAACATAATAGCGAGAGCCACCGAGAGATGATCCTTGAACAAGTCCCCATACATCTATATGCACAAGCTCTAATTTTTCACTCTTATTTTCTTTCCCAACTCTGAGGAATCTGACTCTCTTTTGTTTTCCATAAACACAACTCTCATAGAATTCCAAATCAACATGCTCCAAACCTAGCAACAAATTTCTTGAGTGAAGAATATTCATCCCCTTCTCACTCATGTGCCTGAGCCTATGATGCCATAATGTTGTATCTAATCCTATATATTTTAAAGCATTAACAAAATTAGAATACCATTGCATAAATACAATGTACCAACATTTTCTCCTTTTTATATTACCATGGCTCCTTTAGTAACCTTCTAGGTTTTATCTATAAAAGTAGTTACACAGCCTTCACCTCCCAAATACCCTGTTAAAATTAGATTTTTCTTCATATGGAATATGCCTTACTACCTTTAATATCCATTTGTTTCCATTTTGTTGTTTTATGAAAACTTTGGCCATTCTAATGATCTTACAGGGTTTATCATCACCCAAAAGAGTCTGTATAAAATCTCCTTGAACATAATCATGAAAATGTTTCCTATTAGGTGTGGCATGGAATGAGGCCCCTGAATCTACCACCTAGGCATCAATAATATTTGCTAATGAAAGAACCAGATCATCTTGCAACACATCACCTGTCACATTTGCTTCATGATTGCTTTCTTGTTGCATGTATCCTTCTTTTCCATTCTGAGACTTACAGTCTTTCTTGAGGTGTCCTTTCTTCTTGCATTTCTAGCACACTACACCTGATATGGACTTGGATTTTCCTTTCCTTGACTTACTACGATATCCTAGGCTCTTTCCTCTTTCCATTTTTTGTCCCCTAGTCTCTACAGTCAAAGCATTATCTAATGTCTCATTAGAGCTTTTTCATCACATTTCCTCGCAAAGAATTGCACCGGCAGCATCATCACACTTTAAAGTACTAGATCCAAAGATAGAGTTACTAATGGCCATAGCTAACCCATTCCAATTTTCTGGTAATGAGCACAGAAATAACAAAGTCCTAACTTCATCATCAAAATTTAGCCCTACAGAACTCAACTGACTAGTAACCGTATTGAATTCATTTAAATGATTAGCAATAGATCCACCTTCTGACATTTTCATATTAAATAAATGCTTCATAAGAAATACCTTATTTGAGGCCGAGGGTTTTTTATGTAGTTTTTCCAATGCTGACATTAAACCCTCTGTTATCGTTTCCTTTGAAATATTAAAGGCTATCGATGCTGCTATGCACAGTTGTATTATTCCAAGTGCCTTTCTATCAAGAATATCTCATTATGTGTTTGTCATACACATCGACTTCTTTTTCTTTCCGCTCAATGGTAGGTACAGATCTTTCTGATAGAGATAATCTTCCATGTGCATCTTCCAAAGCTAGTATTTTTGGCCATTAAATTTTTCGACTCTAAACCTACCATCTTCCACCATTACTCCCACTCAACCCAGGAACCCTTCTCTACTGTGAGTTTATCAGCCAAATAGACCTTCAGCTCTAATACCAATTGTTAGAAAATTATATATTACAGAGCAATGGAACACATAAACTATTGCAGAAATATAAACACAGAAAACACATAAAGGAAGAGAGACACAGATAAATGTGGTTCACCCAATTTAGGCTACATCCATAGAGAAACAGCCAGTCTTTCCTTTTAATTTATCCAGCAAAATGAAGAGATACAACCTACAACATATCCATTGTAATTCCCTCTTTGCTCTCCCACAATCTCCTCTCTCTTTCTTGCTCAAAATACACATATACACAGTTGAAATATAATTCTCTCATATATAGCGAGGGGTTGCTTTCTAGGGTAAAAACCACTAAATTAAACATAACTTCTACTATCATATCATTCGCCTAACGAACGTTCCAGATTGACTAGGAAATTACAATATTTTACAAGGCAATTTTACATCTATTTTTAGCTTCGGGGGCATTGCCCCCGAACCCCAGCTAGCCCTCAAACCCCCCAGCCAGGGGGGAGTAACCTCGACAGGGGGGGGGAATTCCCCCTCGTGTGAAGAGGTTTATAGTCTTCCTGGGGTATACATTCGACTGAAACAAATACCTTTGAATAAAGAAGATAATAAGGCTCAACACCCAATAAGAACATCCTTTGCTAAGTCAAAAGATCAGTTTGTGATTGGTGACACATGAAAAAAATAGTGTTTTGAGGGAGAAATGCTCCTTCCAAGTGGTAGGGACTGAAATAGAAGTCCTAGCAGTGCTCATGCCTAGTGGTGGGGAATGAAACAAAATCCCATCAATTTCCTCTCTATGCTAGATCTCTGAAACAATGAAAGAATCTAACCAGATAAGCTTAGATTCAGTACAATTTAACAAATTTAGTTAAAATAATCATTGTTGATTAAAATAATGATTGATTTGGTATATCTTAAGAATATCCCTTGTACGATCAAGAAAGTGTCTAGGTGCAATGAAGGCCAACTGTAATGAAATGTATATAAACATATTTATTCACTAGTCACAAGGGGGAGAAAAAATGAACTTATGTCGAAATTCTTCCATAGTTGTGACAGTGATAAACTTGTGAATCCACACTATGAGCATAGAGCTTAACCAATAGGGTGCAGATAAAGGGTAGAGGCTTGGAGGACTTATCGATGTACTTAATTCAAACAAGGATCAATAGTAACAAATATTTTCCCCATTATCTATCTTTCATGGCCTATTGTATTGGATGTCGTTGATATATTATGTTTGGCACTAATATTGTTTTGCGGGAAGATTATGTTGGATTCTTTCTATATATGTAGGTGATTTAGGAGATCAAAAATCAAACATCTTAAAGGATATATTCCTAGAGTTGGCATCATCAAGTAGAGTCAAGCATCTAGTGTTAAAAGGTATGTCTATTGCCTCCTTGTGAATCTAAAATTGCTTGTGATTGTCTTGTTTCTTGCATTCCCACCAACTTGACTTGATCTATTCTCAGTCTAGAACCTTGTATCAACGCATTCAAAACTATCCTCGACCATCAAATTATCTGTCAACATAGAAACTTGGAACCCATGATGATGCATTCATGGGTTCTGTATCATTTGGAAACATAGGACAACTAGCATCTCATATGGGCAAACTTGACATCTCTTCTACCACCCTGGCTGGTCATCCTACGACTAAAACTCCTTAGGGCTTTGTTAACACCTATGAGGTAAATTTTGTTCAATCCACCTTAAATAATAATCCTCAACAACCAGGAGGGAAAATCAAAAAGAATAATTCCAAGACATCATCTGAGGAACAAGGGGCATCACAAACACAATACAACACTAGGCATGGTGCAAAAGAGAAGAATAAGAAGAACCTCTTTCCCTACAAGATTTGTGGGGATGTGTTAGAAATATGAAGAGGGCGAGGTGAATCAATATTTTATGCCAAATTAAATTTTACTTAATTTATACTTTCATTTTCAAATTTATTTGTACCATCATTTCTTTAGTAGTACATTATGCAGGAGATCTAAGAATATTCAGTAAACCATGAGCAACATTAGACACAAGAATATGTAAACCATAATAATGCAACACATCAACACATAGGGACATTGGATTTTTAGGTGGAAACCCAATTGGGATAAACTGACTGATGTTGTTGTATCTTTCTTCTTCTTATTATTAAGAAAATATTCTTACATCTTTCACTTGCACAAACTCTTACTAGTGCACAAGCTCCTACCTACTAGAGGCTACCACCTCCTCTTTGAAGGATACAACCCTCAGTACCTCTATGGAACACTTTTAAAAATCTCTCACTCTAAATCCACCTGACTCAAATACGGGTTCAAATATTATAGTCCATGTTTCATCCAATCCTCAATAAGGACCAACAAATAACAATATGATCAATCAGTGAATACCAGAAACAAATGAACCATCAAACCCAAAGTTTTTTCAATAAATCTCTGAACGAACCAACAAATCTACTCATCCATACTATCAAATGCCAATCCAAAAACTATAAAATACCAAGTCATATTCTTTGCTCATCAAATGCCAAACCATATTCATTGTTTTAAGCATGAATCCATCAACAATAATTTCTCTCTCAACCAAAGCCAAAACCTTCATCAAAAAAAATAAAAATCCAAATCTCTAATGACATCAAATAAAGGCAAATAACAAGCACAACTATCATTAACTCAATACATTCATTATCATACTAGTCTTAATCTTAATCATCTCAAAAATAATGTAAACAACCCCTACAAGACAATCATGTCAATACCAAATTCTGTTACAACATTCTTTAGGCACTCTGTCAAGACAATTTCATCATTTCAAGATCCACTCTCTATGTGAAGCTCATGACAACAACAAAATCAACTATCCAATAATTAGGATAATTTTCACCAAGTAATCCCAAGCAACAACTAGCTCAAATTTTGGAACAAACATTTGAAGTTTACAGTGATCATTGTCAAGCCTTCTATAATAAGCCATACAAAAAAATCTCAAGCATACAATACTTAGTCACTACAATATGGAAAAAGGACAAATATTAGCAACATATAAATAAGAAAAATTTGTCCCATGACTCTCTATAGTGTATCTAAGAATGAATGAAGATCTCCACAAGCGATAACACTTTTGTCATACACAAGTCTACTACATAGGTCTCTACATTATTCAAGTCAATGTTAGCATGCTAGTCAACAAGAAATCTTAGCAAAACAAAACCTCTACATTCATCATACAATGTCATTAAGCAAACATGAAGAGTCTCATTTTCATTGCCCTAGGTCATGGATCTCTCTATTAGCATAACAACCACTGGAGAAAAAGCAGTGGCATATATGAACCTCTATCCTACACAATCCTTTGTCACAAACACATGCTGTAGATCCTACCATCAGTGAGACAATTTAGCAAAAGACTTTTCTACAAAAGCCTTCATAATAGTCTCTACATAACATTTGTGTTAGATCCTTCTCTGTAAAACAACAAATGTGATTCTAGTCCTGCAACAAACAAATGAGAGACCAAACAATATGTCTCTTATAACCATTTTTCATATACTTCATCTTGATATCATTTTTTTAAATACACCATATCTCTACAATCTCATAATTAGATCTACATTGAAAAAAAACTTCATTAGAACAGTAATAAAACCATTAGATCTACTCCTTCAAACAAGTGGACTCACATTTGAAAGGCTATATCAAGCAATAAAGTGTTGGAAAATAGATCACTACTAAGGTGGGGTGAATCCATAGTGATGGCCTTTAACTCAATATTATAACATTTTTTGTATTATTAATTTGCAACACACATCCACAATGTTAGCTTATCAAAACATGAAATCAGAAACAACTCATAACATAATAAACATGAGAAACATCAACACAAGCATGCGCACATGAAGACAAACCTATTTCTGGTGGAAACCCTCTTAGGATAAAAACATCCCGTTGTTAATTCACTGCTTAATTATTTTATTAATCTGCTAAAAAAATTGTACATGTATTAGCTTACATCCATAATCCAGAAGACTTCACTTGCTCGACAGTATGTTAGCACCTATCAGTTAGGAATATTTTTTCTCACACAAATATATGGATATCTATCCTCTCGAAGTCACCATGGCTAGTGATCTTTGCCCAACAACCATTGAACTATCCAACTCCTATTGGATGGAGAAATTTGTTCCTTATACTTGTTGAGAAATCTAAGACATTTGCATTAGGTGATTTCTCTTCTATTAGTGATTGCTTGTGAATGTTTTTCACTTGTTTAGATCAGAACCGCCTTCATGTTATATTCTTAGTGATATTATTCATCAAAAATTAACCAATGCATGAACATAAATACACAAGAAACAAAACATGTAATTTATAAGTGAGGTCCAAAACCTCTCATTCTTTGAGACGAAAACCCACACAAATTCTTCTTATAGAGATTCCAATTGATGAATACCAAGACCAAGACTGTTAGGGCCCTATACTACTAGTGTAACCCCTTATTGTTATTAGTACAACCCCCTTATTATATGTTGTGCCCATGTACTCCCCATATTGTTATTATTGTGCCCCATAGAAGCCCACTATTGTTATTATTGTGCCCTTACATTATTATTGTTATGTCGGCTCTGATTATATTATGACCCCTAAGACTCCTATATATAGAAATGAGGCCTTGTCATTTGTATCATCCAAGAATTGTTCAATTGTGTAATGTAAAGGAGGTTTCCCCCTTGAAGAGGCTTATTTTGAAGGCGTTTATCCATCTTTTCTATCTTTTTGTAAGTTGGCTTCATAACATTTGGTATCAGAGCTTTGGATTCTAGGGTCTCGTTGCTCCAAATAGGTCATCGTGGCATTTTTGCTATAACATATTTTCCACGACGTTTCAAAAGCTAAAAAAAACCCATTTGAGAAGACATCTCGTTGAACCTCGGGCCCAAATTTCAGATCTTGGCTCACTATCTATTAGGAGATATGATCTGAGGAATTTAGGGTTTTTACAAGCTCCAGAATTCCATCTCAAACAGATCATCGTGGAAGTTTTGTTATAATCCATTTTCTACAAAGTTTCATACTCTAAAATTAAAACCCATTTGAGATGAAACATTTGTGAAGCTTGAGCCCGAAATTCAAATCTTTTTTTGTTATTAAACCAACTCACAAAAAGATAGAAAAGATATATCAACACCTTAGAATTCAAACTCTTTGAGGGGGAAACCTCCTTTACATTACAAAAAATGAACAATTCTTGGATGATACAAATGACTAAACCTCCCTTCTATATATAGGAGTCTAAGGGGTCATAATATAATCAAGCCGACATAACAGTAATAACATAAGGGCACAACAATAACAATAGTGGGTTTCTATGGGGCACACTAA
>APFE031287817.1:0-34405 GCA_000404065.3 Pinus taeda | reverse complement strand
TGAGTAGATATGAGATTTTTTAAGTGAAGTAAAATTTGAGATCTTGGCCATTTACGGGAAGAGGTTTGGTCCTCCTATCTAATATTTGGAGGAAATAAGTGTGTTGTCCAATTTCCTCTATGAATTGATAAGGGCCAATCCACAATACTTGAAATTTGGTATGATTTCCCTTGTCCTCATGCGCTTTATCCTATTTTAGGACAAGATCACCTACATTAAATTCTTTGTTCCCTACGAACTTCTTATCAAACCATCTCTTAATTTGGCTTTGTTGTGAAGAAAATTTTTAAAGCGCCTTCTACTTTCTTCCTCAAGTTTAGGAAACTTGTCGATCCTACTCTCCATGATGGGACATGGCCTACCATGAGATTCTTGTGATGACTGCAAGGCAAGTAGGTATAGTTCATTGGTATGATGACTTCCTTGTCATAGACTGGGAATTAAGGAGAGGTACCAAGATACAGTTTGGGAGTGACACGATCAGAAAAAAGATCATTAGTTAAATCATTATGCCAATTTCTCTTATGGACAACACAGTTTTATTGATTATATGGATTTTGTTCTTGTTAGTGGACTTGGCTAAAACATTGCCTTGGGGATAGTAGTTAGCAGAGTGCTTCAACATAATGCCATCTTCCAAAGTGAAATCATATAATCTCAGTGGTGAAAAGTAAGTTTCATTATCAAAAATGAGGGAGGTAGGAACACTAAACCCGGTTATGATGTTCTTATTAATGAAATGGATTACCTCCTGGTCATTGACTTGCCTTAGTAGAACAACTTCGACCCACCTTGTGAAATAATCCATAGTTTTAAGAATATATTTGTGTTGTTTCAAGGAGTGTAGTGTGATTTCCCTAATGACATCTAGACCTCATTACTAAAAAGTATTCTCAACAATAATAGGTTGGAGTGTTGAAGTTGATCGTGATTCTCTTCCAACACACTTTTGACAGATACAACATTTCTAAACATATGCATGGGTGTCTCTAAATAATGTAGGCCAATAATATCCTTCCCTCATTATTTTGTGTGTTGTTGTGTTGCTAACATAATTTCCTCCTAGTGTCCCATCGTGTAGTTCCTTTAGGACCTTTTCAGCGTCATCAGATTCCAAACATTTTAGCAACATGCCATTGTGATGTTTACGAAATAGATTGTCATGGACCAATTGATAGGAAGCAGCTTTGAATCTAATGGCTCCTTTATGTTTCATGAATAAGGTTGGAGGAAGCATATCATGTTCCAAATATTTCTTCAAATTGGCATAGCAAGGTGATGACGAGTTGGGCATAAGCACTAAATCATTTTGATACATTTCAATCTCTGCTCCCATCCTAGCAATTTTTTGTCAAGTTGATCAGAAGCTTCAACAACCAGCTTGCATAAGTTGTGTCTTTTAACTATGTGAGAAAGTATAAATTCCATATTTTAATCTTGTAGGAACGTCATCCAATTAGCCCTACCTTCACCCAAACTCTTGTTGCACAAATAGTGATCTCACCACTGGGTAAGGTACAAACACTATCACGTGATTTTTTAGAATGTAAGGTCTAAAATGTTTGACATCTTTATAAACAACATATGCTTGCTTATCCATATTGGGATAATTGAGCTCTGATCCATGCATGCCAGTACTCATAAAAGATATAGGACGCTCATTACCTTTTGTCATCATTTTGCATTAAAATGAGAGTGAGTGATGAATATGAAGGAAACATGTACAATATAATTTTTTTATTAAAGTTAGGGCTATAGAGAGCGGGGATTTCGACTATATCTTGCTTGATACGTTCAAAAGCCTACTTCTTTTCTTAATTACATTTGAATACTGCATCCTTATTTAACATATTCTACAGAGGCTTTACCATTTGGGCATAATCATAAATGAACTTGCAGAGAAAATTGATCTGGCCCAAGAATGACTGCATTGCCTTCTTTCCATTGGGATATGGGATTTACATGATAGATTTTACATGCTTTGGGTCTACAGTGATACCACTCTTGGCTATTATGTGCCCCAAGGTATTACCCTCAAAAATCACAAAGACGTTTTTCTTGGGGTTGAGTGATATTTTGTATTTTCAATAGCACTCAAATATTTTCTTCAAATGTCATAGATGGTATAATCTCTTCTTTGAAAACATTGTTATGTCGTCCAAATAGACTACCACACTTTGGAAAATTATCCCTCTAAAAGAAATATCCATTTCCCTTTGGAAAGTAGTTCCAACATTTATAAGGCCAAAGGGCATATGCCTGAAAGAAAATGTCCCCCATTTTGCTCTAAATGTTTTCTTTAACCTATCTAGTTCAGAAACCAAGACTTGATTATCGGTATAGAACCCATCGAGAAGAGAAAATATTTCTAACCCAGAGACTATTTACAAGATCTTCTCCATGGAGGGGATGGTATAGTTATCTCTATCAGAAGCATGGTTCAAATTTCAGAAATCAACATAGACGGATATCATCGGACTTCTTCCTTATAGGTACCAAGTTGGAGACCCAAGTGGAGTGCCTAACTTTGAAAATGATGTGTGCATCCAACAACTTCTTGAACTCTTTATGAACGTGTGGCTCGAGTGTTGGGTTCACTTTCCTCAGCTTCTATTGGAATGGTTTGACCCCGTCCTTCATTTATGGACTAGATATCTTTAAGGAGCTAAAAGAAAAGGAAATGCATGTGACTACAACAAGATGGGAAAATAAAAGTAAAACGAGTAATGAAAAGAAAGAAAAGACAAGAAAGTAAATATGTACAAGGATGAATGAGTAGATATGGGAGTTGTTAAGTGAAGTAAAATTTGAGATCCTGGCCATTTACGAGAAGAGGTTTGGTCCTCCTATCTAAGATTTGGAGGCAATAAGTGTGTTGTCCAATTTCCTCTATGAATTGATAAGGGCCAATCCACAAGACTTGAAATTTGGTATGATTTCCCTTGTCCTCATGCGCTTTATCCCATTTTAGGACAAGATCGCCTACATTAAATTCTTTGTTCCCTACGAACTTCTTATCAAACCATCTCTTAATTTGGCTTTGCTGTGAAGAAAATTTTTAAAGGGCCTTCTACTTTCTTCCTCAAGTTGAGGAAACTTGTTGATCCTACTCTCCATGATGGGACATGGCCTACCATGAGATTCTTGTGATGACTGCAAGGCGGGTAGGTATAGTTTAGTGGTACGATGACTTCCTTGTTGTAGACTGGGAATTAAGGAGAGGTACCAAGATATAGTTTGGGAGTGACACGATCAGAAAAAATATCATTAGTTAAATCATTATGCCAATTTCTCTTATGGACAACACAATTTTATTGATTATATGGATTTTGTTCTTGTTAGTGGACTTGGCTAAACCATTTCCTTGGGGATAGTAGTTAGCAGAGTGCTTCAACATAATGCCATCTTCCAAACTGAAATCATATAATCTCAGTGGTGAAAAGTAAGTTTCATTATAAAAAATGAGGGAGGTAGGAACACCAAACCCGGTTAGGATGTTCTTATTAACGAAATGAATTACCTCCTGGTCATTGACTTGCCTTAGTAGAACAGCTTCGACCCACCTTGTGAAATAATCCATAGTTTTAAGAATATATTTGTGTTGTTTCAAGGAGTGTAGTGTGATTTCCCTAATGACATCTAGACCTCATTTATAAAAATTATTCTCAACAATAATAGGTTGGAGTGTTGAAGTTGATCGTGATTCTCTTCCAACACACTTTTGACAGATACAACATTTCTAAACATATGCATGGGTGTCTCTAAATAATGTAGGCCAATAATATCCTTCCCTCATTATTTTCTGTGTTGTTGTGTCATTGTGTTGCTAACATAATTTCCTCCTATTGTCCCATCGTGTAGTTCCTTTAGGACCTTTTCAGCGTCATCAAATTCCAAACATTTTAGCAACACGCCATTGTGATGTTTACTAAATAGATTTTCATGGACCAATTGATAGGAAGTAGCTTTGAATCTAATGGCTCTTTTATGTTTCATGAACAAGGTTGGAGGAAGCATATCATGTTCCAAATATTGCTTCAAATTGGCATACTAAGGTGATGACGAGTTGGGCATAAGCACTAAATCATTTTGATACATTTCAATCTCTTGCTCCCATCCTAGCATTTTTTTGTCAAGTTGATCAGAAGCTTCAGCAGCCAACTTGCATAAGTTGTGTCTTTTAACTATGTGAGAAAGTATAAATTCCATATTGTACTCTTGTAGGAACATCATCCAATTAGCCCTACATTCACCCAAACTCTTGTTGCACAAATAGCGATCTCACGACTAGGTGAGGTACAAACACTATCACGCGATTTTTTAGAATGTAAGGTCTGAAATGTTTGACATCTTTATAAACAACATATGCTTGCTTATCCATATTGGGATAATTGAGCTCTGATCCATGCATGCCAGTACTCATAAAAGATATAGAACACTCATTACCTTTTGTCATCATTTTGCATTAAAATGAGAGTGAGTGATGAATATGAAGGAAACATGTACAATATAATTCTTTTATTAAAGTTAGGGCTATAGAGAGCGGGGATTTCGACTATATCTTGCTTGATACATTCAAAAGCCTACTTCTCTTCTTAATTCCATTTGAATACTGCATCCTTATTTAACATATTCTACAGAGGCTTTACCATTTGGGCATAATCATAAATGAACTTGCAGAGAAAATTGATCTTGCCCAAGAATGACTGCATTGCCTTCTTTCCATTGGGATATGGGATTTACGTGATAGCTTTTACATGCTTTGGGTCTACAGTGATACCACTCTTGGCTATTATGTGCCCCAAGGTATTACCCTCAAAAACCACAAAGATGTTTTTCTTGGGGTTGAGTGATATTTTGTATTTTCAATAGCACTCAAATATTTTCTTCAAATGTCATAGATGGTATAATCTCTTCTTTGAAAACATTGTTATGTCGTCCAAATAGACTACCACACTTTGGCCAATTATCCCTCTAAAAGAAATATACATTTCCCTTTGGAAAGTAGCTCCAACATTTATAAGGCCAAAGGGCATATGCCTGAAAGAAAATGTCCCCCATTTTGTTCTAAATGTTTTCTTTAACCTATCTAGTTCAGAAACCAAGACTTGATTATCGGTATAGAACCCATCGAGAAGAGAAAATATTTCTAACCCAGAGACTATTTACAATATCTTCTCCATGGAGGGGATGGTATAGTTATCTCTATCAGAAGCATGGTTCAAATTTCAGGAAATCAACATAGACGGATATCATCGGACTTCTTCCTTATAGGTACCAAGTTGGAGACCCAAGTGGAGTGCCTAACTTTGAAAATGATGTGTGCATCCAACATCTTCTTGAACTCTTTATGAACGTGTGGTTCGAGTGTTGGGTTCACTTTCCTCAGCTTCTATTGGAATGGTTTGACCCCGTCCTTTATAAGTATCACGTGTTGGATAATACTGGTGTCATATGTTTTCAAATCTTCATACATCCAAGCAAAGACATCTTGATACTTCTTGAACAATTACATGAAGGCTTGTATTTGTCCAAGAGAATAATAAGTACTGAGATTAATAAATTTTGGATCAACCTTCGTTCTTAGGTTGATTTACTCATGAAATAACATGAAACTTTGATTCTTGGTTTTTGGTGGTCCCGAGAACTAGTTTTGTAAGTCGAACAACTTCACAAGTGTAACAACACCTTTAGGCATGGGGTTTCCCTTGCACGTATCAGCTTCCTACAACAAGGTATTATTATGTTATTCTTCATATATTGTTGCATCCTTAAACACATCTCTGTTTTCCATGAAATCTAATATTTGTTGGTCATCATTAAAAATGCGTAGATTAGTTATGATATCTTAGACAACAGGGTTATAAAAAAATTCAATATGAAAGTTGTACCTAAGCGGCGTAAACCTAGTTGCAACATTAGCTAGAGTATCAACAGTGGCATTATTAATTCTAGGAAATGATTTAATACCAAAAGATTTAAAAGAATAAATTAATCTCCAAACCTCTTGTTGATAGTTTTTCAGATGTGGTGACAAGCAATGAATCATGTTGTGTACCTTCCATGTCATGATTTATGAAACTCCAATTACCTTTAAACATTCAACCTTGAGGCCAATGGCTTTCTTCATCCCAAGAATCAGCACCTCATACTCTTTGGTGTTGTTAGTGCACTAAAATAATCTACAAGATATTAAAAACTTCTTTTTTGGGGGGTGCACCAAGATACAATCGATGTAGGATCCATCTTAAGACCTAGACCCATCATAATATAAAGTCCATATGTCATTATTACTAGGAACTAAGCTAAAACTATTTACATCTAGAGTACAGAGTTCATTACCATCAGTTGGATGGTAGGGAAGGAGTTCCAATTGCATATGTGGTGGAATGGGTGATTGCATGGATTCATAAGACCTACTGTTGGATTCCAAGAAACACGCCTACAATTCTTCTTGGGCAAAATTGATGGGCTCATTCAGTGCTTCCCGCTCAATGATCATATACTTCATGTCTAACTCACTATTGACTTTGATATTAGTATTTTTTTCCTTGTAGGGGAGCCATAAACATGACTTGTCTATAGCAAAATATCCTTGGAGCATGTTAGACCAGTCTTTGCTAAGTAACATCCCATAGGCTTCAGGAATATTAACAATCACAACTAATGCACTCCCGAGTCGGAAGATAGTCTGATCAATATATTATTCAACTCTCCAACATCTAGAGCTTGAGATCTATCAAGTTGAATGATTTTTGCATCAGCATTTTCCAGTTCAACATTTAATTTCTTACAAACCAAAAATGGCATAACGTTGGTAGATGCACCAAAATTAAAGAGAGAGTTCTGCACATTATTATTAAATATATCAAAGGTTAAGAGGAAAGGAGGAGTTGAAGACCTAATATTAGTATTTGTAGCATTGATAGTAGATTGAATATTTATAGATGTTTTAGGTTGACCAAAGGTAATAGCTTTGGAAGAAACAAGGACCTTACCAACATACGACATAGAAGCAAAGGTCTTGACAATCAACTCCCTCTGATAGGCCATCTTGGAAAGCTCATAAAGTGAAATGTTGGCCGAGTTCTTCTTCATGTCTTCAACAATGTTATATCAAATATTAGAAGATACAATTTCCTCCTTATATGGTTGAGTAGTGGTAATCAGCTAGGAATACTTGGAAGCAACTTTGGGAGAGTTAAGTTACTTTTATCACTTGTTGAGGCACTCTTCAAGGACTACCCAGTTTAAGACTTAGAAATTGAAGATTGGGTAGGTTTTCTCGGAGGAAAAAACCTTCTTAACAACTCCTTCTTCTTTTCTTCTAGAGTGAGTTCAGTTATCAGTCCTTTACTCCTCAAATTATAAGTCTTCAGAGTTTTAGGAGGAAGAGTTTCCCCAACGGAGGTTTCTTGGATAGACTGAACCTCACATCCTTGAATAAATTTTAATGTCATCACATAAGAATCGGCATTGTCATGAGGAGATGCTTCTTCTCCTTCATATTTTGTTTCCTTGTCTTCTTCTCCAACTGTTTGATCCTCAAGCACTTAGCTCACCATAGCAGTCATATTATGTATCCATTGTGGGAAATTTCTTTTCTTTCTTTTTTTTTCCCATGGAAAAAGGATGTAATTTTATTCATATGAAAAAAATTATGTGTTGTAGATGCTAGAAGCATATGCAGATGCCTGTCCATAAAGAGGACAAAATTACAATAAAATGAAAAATAGAAATCAGCAGGCCTATGCTTTTCTGCCCTTCTTCTTATCCACCCTCCTCCAACCTTTCGAGTCAGGAGAGGGTGTAATAATGGCCAGCTGGTCTTCTAGTGTGTTCAATGGAAATTCCTTGCCAGATTCAGATCTTTCAGATCCATGATTTCTTTTGATGTCACTTACTTCCATCTGAGGTGCTTGATGTTGCCGTATATTGTTTGGCCCCAGATGCGAGTCTGGGGTAAATTCTTCCTGAGTATATTTATGTCCCGGACATATATCAGTTTCTGTTTGTTTCTCTATAGGTTATGTCTACATGTCCTCATCTTCCATCAATTCGGTCTGCTGCCACCCTTTGGGTTTTTTTGTTGTTTCTTTTTTCCTTTGGGGTCCTTTCTGGACAGTGGACAATTGTATTGGAGATGTCCTGTTTGCATGCAACTACGACATCTGCATGCAGTGTTCTCATAGTCGAGCAGGTGAGTCCTCAATGTATCGTTGTAGTTCAATGTGGTGTGTTCAGGGAGTCCTTGACTCAGGTCCACTTCTACGCAAATCCTGGCAAATGTGAATATTCCCCTGCTTACTCTGTCTTCATTAATTTTTAGGAATTTCCCTAAGGAATTCCCAATGGCTGTTAAAACTTTGTGATGCCAAAAATGTAGAGGGAGGTTATGGAGCCTCACCCATACAGGCATAGTTGAAATTTTCATAGTGTTTTCATCAAAATCAGCAAACCAGGGAGTGATAAAGAGGCTAGCATTTCCCCAAAACCATGGCCCCTGATCAATAATACTATCGCGATCTTGTTCTGTGCAGAAGCTGACTATGAAAAATCACTTTGAGAATAGGTGTATATCACAGTCTGGTGTCCATGAGGAGTAAATCCATTGATGCACTTCATCAGATTGTGGCTAGAATCCATTAAATCTACAAATAAAAAAAAAAAATTGGATAGTTCAGTGCATAGTTCAGTTACCTCTGTTAGAGTTACTTGGATTGTTGTGGATTCCAGTTTTTGTTCCACTATATAGGGACCTGGTATCACTGGTGCTGGTGCTGGTGCTGGTTTATGCTGCATTTTTTCTTTTCCCTTGACTGTGTCTCTAAAGGAGCCTGTATTTTTTGAGTTGTCTCCATTACATCCTCCACGCAGCCTCAGATTAAGAAAAATGGTTGAATCATTGCCGATGCCATATTCCTGAAGTGAAAGGAGATCATGTAGACTACGTCCAGAGAATATCAGGTTTTGGTATTTGGTGGGAGTCCCAAGTTGGATTTGTATTTCCTTCTTTAACTGTTGGATATTCAGCCCCTTTCTGAACCTCATGCAATGATGGTTGCCCTCTATCTCTTTGATGAAGATTTGAAACTATTCTTCACCCATGTAGTAGGAATTAGCCACTTTGGAACCACAATCCGTAGATTTGGGCGAGTTCACTGCAAACCCCGATTCACCCAACATTTTTATATTTTGTCCGCTTCCTGTTTCCTCCAGATTTGGATGAGGGACATTCTTTAAGTACTTTGTCACTGCGCTAGAATATATTGGGTCCGCGGAAGTCCGTCCTCTTTTATTTGCATGGGTTTTGTCCAGTTCAGATGTGAACCAGGACACTGTAAGCCACACTTCTCTTATCCATGCATGCGGCGGCATGTTCGTGGCGAAACAGTTTCCAGGGGATGTTGCAGGCTGGACTGAATGAGATATAACGTGGGAAATGTCTTTTCTAAATGAGCAGCTTGGTGAAAAGTGCAGTAGTTTTCCATACTGAGATATTCAACTTTTAGATTCACATTAGAGCTCTGAGCTAATTTTGTGGGTGGCTTACCACTCTTCTTGAAGAAATGCTTATACAGCTTGCTACCATATTAGCTCTCACTTGTCTTTCTCCTTAAATCAGACACTTCATTAGTTAACTGCTTTAGATATTTAGCTAAAGCTTCAAAATTAAAATAATATGTATCATGAGATTTACTAGATGAGGCCTGAGATTTCTTACTGGCGGCTTTTGAATCATCGCGTGAATCATGCTCAATTGATCCAATGGACGTGATGTCCTTTTCAACTATGAGCTTCTGCAAAGTTATCCACTAACATAGTTTTTTCTTCTCTTTTCACAAACATAGCGATGTCATGAGGAAGCACCTTAGTATAGTAGTCAAAAGTGGTGGAGTCGTGGGGAGGAACATCAACTGGGAACTTGTTCAAGATGGTAGTAAACCACTAAGTAAATTCTTTGACCTTTTCCTTCTTTCCCATCCAACCCACTCAGATTATGAGCAGCATTGTAGGTGTTTTCTCCTTGGAAAATTTTTTGATGAAGTCTTTTCTAAACTCATCCCAATTCTGAATAGAAGTTATGGGTAGGGAATGATACCATGTAGTAGCCTTGTTTTCCAAGGTGTGCGCAAGCAACCTGCATGCAACGTCATCATGTTGCACTCTCATCATTTGTAGTGATAGATAGAAATTACTGATGTGATCTTTAGTAGTAGTTCCTTTCCCTAGGTCATACTTCGAGAGGCACTTCTATGGATTTCGAGGCATGTCATGTAGTATGCCTCAGATATCCAAAGTAGACTGAGCCATATAAGCCAAAGGTTGTTTTCGGTTACCTCTTGGTTGATTTCTAACCATGTTATTGTTATCTTCTGCATCACTTTTTGAATAGATATGGAGCCTTCACTACTATCAACGTGGCTCTCCTAGTTCCTTTGATTCCTTAGAACCCTTAGATTCCTAAGATTTCTCATAATCCTCTCATTTTTTAGATTCCTTTTGTTCCTAAAATTATCCTCATTCCTAATATTTTCTTCATTTCTAATATTCGCTTCACCCTATTGTCTATCATCATTCTCAATGTTCTCATGTTGTCGTCGGTTCATGTCTTCTAAATTCTCTCGCTCAATATTTTCCTCTTCTGAACCAACACAATTTTCTAGGCCTGCAATCTCTTATGTTTTAACAGCATCTTAATATTCATCTAAAGTCACATTAACAAACTCTTCGACTGAACTTACAAGGACTCCTTTACGAGTTTGGGGATCTCGTGTTGCACATGTGTGGGGAAGGTTAGCGGCCCTAGGATAAGATCGAGACTCTTATAAAATTGATGAGTAATGGGGCATAGAGCTCTCAGTTGTTCAAGGTGACTTCATAGGAAACTTATGGGTCATTAGTGGCATCTTCCAAGTTAGGAGGTGGTTCTTGAGTAGGAGGAATGGGAGGAAAAGGAGGAGGTTGATTGCTTTCTTGTTCGGAATGCTTGGGACAAGTGCAAGGATTTATATTAGACATACAATGAGGGTTTGCCCTTCTTCTAGCACAAAAAATCTATTGACAGGATGGAATGTACTACCAACAGCAAGGGGATATCCCTAGTGCAGAATCCCAACTAGACTCTACACTATTTGGTTTAAGAGTCCCATCAAGTATGTAGGCACAATAGCCATAGTTTTGCTTATATTTTTCTTTTGACAAAACACATAACAATTGTTAGAGAACAAAATCAAACCTTCAACAAATGTGAATAAGTGACTTATGGATTTAAACATCTGAAATGCAATGCATATAACAACATCTAAGTAGCATTAACATGAATCTTAACGGAAACAGTGTTAGCAAAACTTCAAATAAAATCCATGTATCCAATAGAGATTAGTTCATTGATTATAAATAAGTTCATAACCAACAACCTCATAAAAGCTTGTAAATATGCACAATCCCATACATAATATATGTTGAAATCAATAAAACAATTCACCAATATAACCATAAAATAAACTCAGCACGTACCATCTGATCATCACAAGAGAAATCCTACAATAATTGATAATACATTAAAGGAATGCACAGTTAGGCTTGAGCAGAATCAAAAGTTGAAATACTCATAACATCATCACATGAAAATTCAATGACATCCATAAGTGGAAGTACAAAATCACCACTTGCATTCACCAAAGGTCTATTAGTTCTCCAAACAATATGCACCAATTCAGTCGAAAACTAAAAGTCATTTACATTGAGTCATGAGGACATATTTATAGAAAATGGGGTAACCTTTCATATACCCCTATGACTCTTCAGTTACCCCATGACCTTTACTATTCCCATGTGATTCTCTTCTCTACTACTGACACATTACATGAAATAAATGAAATACTCTTAATCTACTATTCTAGCAATAGAGAGGTCTAGGTCCTAGGACATCCAAATGTAATTCTTGTACTAGATATGTACACCAGAGCCTGTATTCTTTTGCAAGACCAATGACCTTATGTCGTAATTTGTCCCAATGTCTATGAAGACAATCTAAGGAATATGGAAATAGAGTAGATTTCTTCACCTTCACTTGATTCCATAGGGTCATGAGATTTGTGTATATCCTTACAAGCTCCACCACATATTGGGTAATTGCCTCCTTTGTAACTTGCAAGTCTTCTGTAGCACTATCTTGTTTGAAGGGGCTCACAAATGCTTGAATGTCTTGTTTGGCTTCTCCGTGTGACCTTACTTTACCCAATGAATCAATAGTAGTAACTTTGTGCACCTAAATGAGAGATTCCACCCCACTAAGTAAATGCTTGTATGAATCTATTACCTTGTCTAAATCTTTAACCAACTTATCATGTGAATGGACCTTGATGTGGATTCCAATTTTATCATTTTTTGTTGTTATCCAATCTTTCTTTAGAAGTGCTTATGGTGCATTTGGGTATTGCATGGTCAACTCATGTATGTTCTTGATATTTGCAGTGGCTAGTTTAAGCATTGCTCCCCTTTCCTTAGATTTTGTCTACATGGATGGGAATGGTGATATAACCTGATGTAATTTCATCATCTCTTGGTAAACCAAGTCCATGTAATCTTCACATATTGTTACTTCTTTGTGAATGGATGCCTGCAACTCCTTGTTGTGTGAATGAGATGTAAGCAAAGTCTGGTTCTCATTATGAAACTGTGCAACTGCTTTTTCAGAGGTAGAAAGCTTGGCCTATAGATGGGAAACTTGTTTGTTCAATCTACTCTAATTTAGCTTCGTGGTTGTCATGAAAATGGTTCTAGTTGAGGCAATAATTTATGGGTTCATGGTTGTATTTATGACAATTTCCTTCTTTGTGATGAGCGATATGGGCTTAGTTGGATTCTTGGCATAGAATTTACGTATTTCATGCATAATATTGCATTGAACCTTATCAAAAGTGAGCTTTGTAATATCCAACACTTATTCTTCTTCTTGTGGGATTCTCAATTCTTGTAGTGGGAAATGTCCACCAGTAATTGAAGTAGATGTTAGAATATTTAAAGGATTCATATCTAACTGCATCTCTGAAGATTTTGATTGTTGATCACCTATCGATTTGATCAAATCTTTTTCAATTTTCTGGGTTTAATCTTCTTGTTTCTTTTTGGCTCCTTATTCTTATTTCACCCTCTTTTCTTCTTCATCTTTCCTCCTTTGTTCTTCCTCAACTTTTCTTTTGAGTTCTTTTTCTTCCAGTTTCTTTCTCATTTCTTCCTCTTCTTGCCTTTTTTTTTGTTTTGCCTCCTGTCTCCTTCAATCTTCTTCTTCTTTTCTATGTTGCTCCTCTTTTTCTTACCTTTTTCTCTTCATCTCTTGTTTCTTTTGAGCTATTGTTATGCTCCTATTCTCAAAGTCCTCTTCTCTCCTCATTTCCTCCTCTTGCTTATTTAGGGTTTCATCCTCTTGTATTTCTTACTAGGTTCCTCCCTTCTTTTCAGCCTTCTTTTTATTTCATTTTTATTTCTTTCTTTCTTTCCCTTTCCTCCTCTTAAGAATGGTTACCCTAACTTCAAGACTCATACTTTCCGGAGTATCAGTATATGATTTTTTATTCTTTCTTCTCTTCTTGTTTCTCATTTGGTCCTATTTCTCTAGACGCATTGTAGAAGTTCTTGATCTTGTCCTCATCATCATCTTTAAAATGAACATAAGGCCACCTAAATCCAATAGCGTTACAATGTGTGGATGTAATACCCTTCAGGTCATATTTTTAGAACCTTAGATCAACAAAGAAGAAACCCTTCAAGTCCTCAGCTTCTACTTTGGCCTCCTTAAATTTCTTGGCATTATATGTGCCAATTGTCAAAGGGAGCATATTCCATGACCCCATTTTACCTTTTACTAATGTTTTTTATAGCCTAGTAGTCAATTTTTAGACCTCTTGTAAAAGAACTGTTGGTACCATTTCATTGCCATCATTTTCTTCTAGAAATCCATCATTTGCCTATATTTTTCTCCCATAAACCCCTCATAGTCCATTGAATTTGATTAATCAAAGCATTATAGTTGTTAATTTACATTAAATTTAATTTGTGAATTTTTATGTTAAAAATTAGGAATTTTTGACAAAAATTACAGGATGTCATGACTTCCTGTAAATGGTTTATGATGTGACACGTGGCATGGAAGGAAAATAGAAAAAAAGGATAGGAACGTGATCTGGAATGTACATACATGGTGAAAGATCTATTCAATAGAAAATCTAAAGCTCCTGGATACATGGTCAATGCTGGTCAAACCCAGCCTTTTTGCTCACAAAGGCAGCAAAAAGCCAGAGTTTCCCAAACTGATTTCGTTTTTCTTTGGAAATCATTTTAGGTTAGAAAAGGCAAAAGTCACTCTTTTTGTAAAAGCAGAAACATCTGCATAATGTATGTACATTAGATTATAGAGGGAAAGTTAGTGAATATAGGATAGGAGACAAGCAGATAAAATACTGTGTATTGTATTATCCAGAACGTTTGTTATTCTTGTGTATTGTTTCTAGAACATTGCTCTTGCATGTGATTCAACTTTCAGAACTTAATTACAGTCATCGTTTTACCCTTACAGTGCTTATGCGTTAACATTATCATCGCTTGAAGTTTCTTAAGTGTGCCATTGAAGCGTGGACGGGACCTACGTGGAGATTGGTATACTTTTATTTTCATTTCCATAGCGTTTTCGAATCTGAATAGTGTGAATAGCGTTTAATGTTATTTCCTTGCCTGTGAGTTTATTGATTTGATTAGAAGTTCTTGCAAATAATATTCATGGTGATAGCTTGAGAATTTGATTGTTAGATCATTGAACAATATCTTGTAAAAGATTTGATCGATCATTAGATTTCGAAGTATCTCAGTGGACTCCGTTTTCATGCATTTAAAATTTCAGTGTGCTTAAAAGAGCTTTTGATTTTCATGAATTCTTAGTGTGTTAGCTGGAAAGAGCTTTTGTGGATAATATCCTTGTAAGAGGGTTGAAAACTCAGTCTAGCAACACGTTGTTTTTTTACAACAATTAGATAAATTAGATGATCTGAGTGTTAAGGTGTGAGAGGAAACATATTTCAATCTCCTATAAAGGAGTGTTGTAGCCTGTCACAGTAGACACTTAGTTAGGTAGATGAGATCCTTTTATGTCTATAGACTTTAGACACGTGCCTCTAAGTTTACCTACCTTGGTTGATATTAAATCTAGTCTAATCTAGCACCCTAGATTGGCCACTACATTTTGGCGTCGTTGTCGGGGAGGCGCAGTTAGAGGATTTCGAAAAAAAACAAAATGTAAAAAAAAAATTAAAATAAACAAAAACACAGCATATATTTGATTTTAATTGTCATTTTAGAAGTCATGTTTGCTTATGCCTAGATCTAGAGATAATAAAGTTAGATTCATAAAACCCCCCCCATCCAAAAACTAACCTACCATCAGGAGCAGAGCCTTTAGGAAAAATTGAACACACAACACCAGCTGAGGAGGTCACCATACAAAAATTAGAGGATAAACACAAATCAAGCCAAAGACTTACACTTATTGAGAGACAAATCCTATTGGCACACGAATCACAGAAGAAACATCTCCTTGAATCTTCTACAAAAAGAGAAAGTAGAAAAATAACTCAACAATCTCTAGAACAACTCTTTGGAACAAGTGACACTGAACAAGCAATTAAATCACCAGAGGAATCTATAAAAATTGCTGAGGAAGGAGGAGGATCAGCAAGAAGACCCACTCCTGAATAAAAACAAGATCAAAGAGAGGAGGAAGAGTCAACCTTTAAATTTCCTATTCACGAACCAGAAGACAATAATGATGAGGAAATAAAAATGAAAAACATACCTCCTTCTGTGTTACCAAACTTTTATGGCATGGCTTCAGAAGATCCAAATTCATTCTTATTTGAGTTTGACATTGTATGTCGAACATATGGTTACACAGATGATGACCATAGGCTTAGACTCTTCCTAGCAACATTAAAAGCATCAACACTAAGATGGTTCATGGGACTTGGTGAGCATGCAATAACTAATTGGGATGGCATGAGAAGAATATTCCTAAAGAAATACCAACCTTATTGTAGATCGAAAGATTCTAAAGATGATATCTTTAGGATGAATCAACAAGACGATGAAAATCTAGAGGAGTACTTGGAACGATTTGCTTACAATTTACAAAAATCAAAACATCGATCCATGACTCTTGATCTCATTCGAACAATATTTTTGAAGGGCATTCGAGAGGAATACTTAGATGATCTTAATTTGATGGGCAAAGGTGATATTTCCACCTTACCTTTCGAAGAAATTGTTGATTTATGTGAAAATTATTCTAGGAGAAAAGCCAAAATTGGAAAAGGAACCATATCATCCAAAGCCACAAAATCTGCTTCAGCAAGTTTCACAAGAGCTGAAATAGGAAATTTGTTAGAGGAATTCAAAACAGATCTATTGAGTACCTTATGAACTCAAATTGACACTCTCAAAGCTAAGAAAAGACAATAAGAGGAAGATCAAATGATGGTTCTCTTTTGTCCAAAATGCCGGAAGAAACATGCCTTAAAAGACTGCCCATTAGAAAATATTCAAATTTGTGCCTTTTATACTGAAAATCATGATATATTTCATTGCTCTAAAGTCAAGATTTTGCAGAATTGTAATGTGGCAACTAACATAGATATGGAGAATGTGTATTTCATGGGTGCAAAGAGACCATGGTAGCCAAGACCTCCACCTCAAGGTATGTTCCCAAACCAGAATTTGCAATTCCCTGCACATGATCAGATGTATGCTCAAAATTCGTGGAATGAACCCATGCCATGGAAGCACCAAAATTACCCACAACAACAATGGAGACCATCTCAGCAATACTCTCAACAATATCAACCATATCCTCAACCATACCAACCATATTTGCTATATCCTTAACCATATCAGCAATATTCTCAGCAGCAAGTTGTTTACCCACATCAACCCCAACCCACTCAACAAGAATTGCCTGCTCCTCCACCAATAAATCCACCACAATTACAACTTCCATCTAACCAACAACCTCCTAGACCTACTCAAATCCCTGCTCAACCTGTACCAAATCCAAATAACAGAGGAGAGAGACCAGCTTATAATGTAGATGAGGGACCCTCATATTCCACATTACCCTTGCAAAATATCAATTTGAGGTCTGGTAAGGTACTTCATAAAGAATCTCCATCAGTTGATAAATAAGAGAAAATTAAGAAAATGAAAATGAAATTCCCATTCAAAGGAAACCAAATGATGACATCAAACATAAATAGATGCAACCATTGCATCCACCACCTTTTCCAGACCGATTGGTCCAAACAAAACTTCCCATGTTTATACCACAGTTTGATGTTTTAGATGAGCTAAAGAATGTCTACATCAAAATTCCGCTACTGCAAGCCATAAAAGACATTCCCATATATACTAAAGCCATCAAAGAACTGTGTCTTAAGAAGCCTACTAGGAAAAGATTTGATCCACAAACTATTCATGTTATTGGACATTTAGCTGGCCTTATGACAAACACCATTTCAATGGAAAAGTATGTTGATCCTGGTATTCCCAGAGTCACTACAATCATTAACAACATACATATTCCAAACACCTTAATTGACCTTGGGGCCGCAATAAATGTGATGACTCTTGAAACAATGAAAACACTCCAGCTCACAAACTTGCAGCACACAACAATTGTTCTAGAACTCGCTAATAGGTCTAAAGTGATTCCTGAAGGGATTTTGGAGGACATAATTGTTTCACTGGACTCTTGGGAGTATCCAGTGGACATTTTAGTTCTTCATCCAAAATCCAATTTAGGAGGACACACTATCATCCTTGGTAGACCATGGTTAGCAACTACTGATGCATTCATAGGATGTAGATCGGGTAATATGATCATTTCATGAGGAACTGAAAGAAAACAACTCACTCATTACCCATCAACACAATCACCAGCAGTAGCACACAATTTATGGCTTGATGATAAATACAATGATAAGGCAGAAGTTCAATTTGTTTTCAGCATCAACCAAATCTATGATTTTCAAGAACATAATAATGATGATTTGGTAGAATTGTTCCTTTCTCAACCTGATGTTTCCGAAGAATTAAGAAATGACCAATACCATGATGCAGATGAACTTTTGGCAAAAAAAAATTAGGAAACATGCACCATTCATTCTTTGTAAACAACATTTCAGAACATTTTTCCTATCTAATCTATCACAAACACACAGAGCAAGACCATAGAGATTAGTCCAAGAAAAAATTTGAATATTGGCACTCACCTAGACTCATCTCAGGAGGAAAAATTGATTCAATTATTGAGAAAATACCAGAAAGCATTTGCTTGGGACTACACCGATATGCATGGAATTCACCCTAAAACATGCACTCACCATATTTATACGGATAGTAATATCAAACTAGTGAGGCAACCGCAGAGACGAATGAATCCCATGCTTCGGGATATTGTTAGAGAGGAATTACAAAAAATGTTGAAAGTCAATTTTATCTATCCTATCTCTGACAGTCAATGGGTATCCCCATTGGTAGTACTGCCCAAGAAAAACGGTAAGTGGAGGATTTTTGTTGATTACAGACAATTGAACAAAGCAACCCTCAAAGATTATTTCCCACTACCATTTATTGACCAAGTGCTAGACACATTAGCTGGGAAATCATCATTCTCTTTTCTTGATGGTTTCACTGGCTACAACCAGATCAGGATCGCCTTAGAGGACCAGGACAAAACCACTTTTACTTGTCCTTGGGGCACTTATGCTTATAATGTTTTACCATTTGGACTTTTGCAATGCTCCAGCTACATTTCAGAGAGCTGTATTAGCTATTTTTGCTGATTTAGTTCATGATTGTGTTGAAGTTTACATGGATGATTTTTCAGTGTATGGTAATTCATTTGAGCATGCATTAGAGAATCTTGAAAATTTTTTGAAGAGATGTATTGAAGCTAATCTGTCCCTGAGCAATGAAAAGTGTTTTATGATGTTAAATGAAGGGATAGTATTATGACACTATATTTCTTCTCAAGGCATTAAAGTTGATCCATCACAAATCCAGATCATTGTCAATTTGCCGATTCCGAAGACTCAAAAAGAGGTAAGAAGTTTTCTTGGGTATGCAAGCTATTACAGAAGGTTTATTGAACATTTTAGTAAAATATCTTTAACTTTGTTTAAGCTTCTAGCAAGAGATGCACCTTTCAACTGGAATGATAATTGTCAGCAAGCATTTGAAACACTCAAAGAAAAGCTATCAACCACATGAGTCTTAAAAGGACCTAACTGGAACCTACCATTTCACATCTTTATAGATGCATCTCATACTGCAGTAGGTGCCTCATTAGGCCAAAAAGAGGAGTCTTTTCGTTATGCCATCTATTTCATTAGTAAAAATCTAACACCTGCAGAATTAAACTACACAGTCACTGAAAAATAAATGCTTGCAATCATACATGTTGTGAATAAATTCCGACATTATATAACTGGTTATGAGGTTTTTGTACATGCTGACCATTCTGCCATTAAGTATTTAATGAATAAACCAGTAACTAATGGCAGAGTTACCAAATGGCTGTTATTATTACAGGAATTTAATATCACAGTGTTAGATAGACCAGGTAAGGAGAATCAGGTGGCAGATTTTCTTTCTAGACTGCAAAATCTAGGTGAGGTTGTTCCGGTTGAAGATTATTTTCCAAATGAAAATTTATTTGCAATTTCAATAGTGAATCCTTGGTATGTTGACTTGGCCAACTATTTGTCCACGAGAAGAACACCTCCATATTTTAATCCAAAGGAAAAGAAGGGGCTAATCAAACAAAGTGCTCGATACTCATGGGTTAATGGAGATTTATTTTACACTAGTTATGATAATGATTATTAGACGATGTGTAAGAAATGATGAAATAATTGATATTTAAAATATTTCCATGATGAACCGTGTGGTGGGCATTTTGCAGCTAAAAGAACAGCATTCAAGATTCTTAGTCTTGGATACTACTGGCCATCTATTTTTAAGGATTCCAAGAAGTATGTGAAGAGTTGTGATAGCTATCAAAGAATGGGTAGGCCAACAGCTACAGATGAAATGCCACTTCAGCCTCAAGTACACTTAGAGCCATTTGAAAAATGGGCTCTAGATTTCATAGAACCCATCAATCCAACTTCCAAAGGTAAAAAGTACATCCTAGTATGTACTGATTGCGTGAAAAAATGGGTTGAAGCCAAAGCACTAGTGCGGGCAACTGAAAAAATAGTGGTAAACTTCCTTTTTGAAGAAATTTTTGTAAGGTATGGAGTACCAAGGGAGATAGTGACAGATCAAGGTACTCATTTTACTTCAAAGCTAGTTAAAGACATCATAGAAAAATATCAAATCAAGCACAAAAAAAGTACACCTTACCATCCACAGGCCAATGGCCAGGTGGAATCCACAAATAAAACATTGGAAGGAATTATAACTAAGATCGTAGCAATGAACAGAAAGAATTGTGAAGAGAAGCTCAAATATGCACTCTGGGCTTATAGAATCACCTGGAAGAACACTACAGGATTTACACCATATCAGTTGGTGTATGGCAAAGAGGTAATGCTTCCTATTGAATTTCAAATACATACTTATAAGATGGCTGCAGATTTAGGAATTGATCTCAATGAAGCCCAACAAGAAAGAATTCAGCAATTGAACCAGCTGGATGAAATGAGGCAGCAAGTAGAGGAGAAAACACTCCTAATGCAGAAACAAAGGAAGCAATGGCATGATGCACACATAAAAAAGAAACAGTTCAAAGAGGGATACTGGGCTTTACTCTTTGACTCTAAATTCAGAGATCATAAAGCCAAATTTACCACACATTGGATGGGCCCATATGAAATAGTTCAAGTTTATGAAAATGGGTCAGTCAAGCTTATTACCATTGGTGGAGAAGGCCACCCCTTTCTTGTCAATGGCCATCGGTTGAAACTCTACCATAAGCCCATCAGCAAGGAGGATTTTCTTCAAACTGTATCTCAGTAAAGGGAGGTTGAGATATTGCAGCCTTCAGCTGTGATATCTCTACCTTACTTCATTTCATTTCAATTTAAAAGAAAAAAGAAAAACTAAATATATATTATATTATATATATATATAATATATATAATATAATATATATATATATATATATATATATATAATAATGGTTTAGATGTGAAAACCAGACTCTAGCACACTCTAACCCAGAATTCTTACTTGAAAACCAATTCTTTGACTAGTAAGAAGTCCTTGTTCTATTTGTTTATTGTTTGATTCTTCGCTTCAATAAATACTTGAGGACAAGTCAAAGCTTTAGTTGGGGAGAAGCATCAGCATTTTTTCCTTATCTCATCTCCTCATTGTAAATTTTCAAAGAGTTTGTTTTAGCACTTCAGTATTTCAATAAAGAAGTTGTTTTTGTCTTTGTTCTAATCAGAGGGACCTGTTCAAGAAATATGCAGTGGGACCTGTTCAGAAGACTATGTTACCAGCACCAATATTAGAGGGACTTGTTCAACAAACATCAAAGGGACCTGTTAAAGACTGCTACATCATGCTACTTCAACAAAGTTTCAACAGAGTTTCAAAGGTTGCATATTATCAAGGCTACATCAACACCAAAGATCAAGCAAGCTGCACACACATAGTTTTTCAGATTTCAAAGAAGCTGCACAAACATTCTTCAGATCTCAGAGGGACCTGTTATATCCAAATTCATCTCAGAAGGGACCTGTTATGGACAGTGAATATTAGTCATATCTAGACAATAAAGATCAGTCCTACCTATGCATGCCAACTCAACTCTTGGTCAACCAACAAAGTGTAATGTATTGTTGTAATTTTTATTTTTAACATTTAAAATTCTTGGATTATTTTAGTGTTAAATATGATGATTATGATTGCTTATGATCAATTTCAGAAACACCCCTATACCCATCACCCTTGTAACATTCCTAACTACTATCATTTCCCAACACACTCTAGCCTATCGCCATATTCCTCCTATGATTTTTAAATCTTCTCCTACATCACCCTTCAAACCTTGTTATTAACTCCTCATTCTTGAATCGGCCATCAAGCCTTATCATTGATCCATCATCTTCCTAATCGGCCAAGTACCAACAAGTAATGGACAAGTGGTGAATCATTGGAGAGCCAAGTGTTAAATGATTTCATTCATTTTTTTGAATCGGCCAAGTTATAAAACGATCATTTGACCCAAGTTGACTCATGCAACAACTATCCGTTATCATCACTCTAGCACTCCTTATATGTCTACAGCGTTCTCATGATTGTACCTATGCAAACTAGTATAGCTCCTCTGTTTTTGTGATATGAATGCGCTTTGCATTATCATTATAGTAAATTGGGTAAGGTCGGTTGTTAAGTTTCATTTCATTCTCAGTTCATAAAAAGAGCATTACCATACTAGTAATTCAAACTCTGTGATTTCAAAGAAGGCCGAGAACAACAGGCACTACAAAGGGAGAGCATAGTAATTGGGCTCACCACGAGTTTCTACCTCCGCCATAATTCGAGGACATTAATCTGGTCGCTGCCCAAGCCATTGAAGAAGGAGACCCCAAGAATAGAGGGCGTTACTAGGTCGGTTGAGTGGAGCACAAAACAGAGGTAACAAATCAAGAGACCCTTGTTAAATTATTAAGCATAAACAAAAAGGGTAAGAACATGAGTTTCTTTGTCAAAATGACCAATAGAGTAGAGCATAATACATTTGATAGTTCCCAATATCATGATGATTGTATTACAATTCTAAGGGAAAAGCAATGGTTATCCTTCCTAGAGAAGTTTAATGGGAACAATGAAGAAGTAACCAAGCAGTTTGCATTTACATTTAATGGACAGAAAACATTGATAGGCAACTTCTCTTTTAGGATTTCAGAGGATACCATAGCACAAACCTTGGGAATCAGTTCAAAAGGAGAAAAATATTTCAAAACAAAACAATTTAAGGAAAAATCATGGACTCAATTCATGTCTAGGTCAAGGGTTTCCTCTTTCAACTGGAAAAAGGGTGTCCCTAGAAGTTGTCTGATGCACCCATGGGATGAAATGGTGTACATTATTCAGAAATTTGTTACGTGTGAAGGTCGTTACAGCATAGTCTATCTATATCACATCAAACTCCTATTGCACTTAAAAGGGCAGTGCACCATTAGTCTACCCTATTTCCTCTTACAGAGTTTGACTAAGATGTAAAAAACTATTCAAAAGCAAAAGGGTAATGAAGATAAAGCTTGTATCATTTTGGGTTGATTAAAATTCTAATTGAATTTGAAGTGCAGAGGAGGGGAAAAACATGGAAGGAATTTTTGGTTGCTAATCAAATCAAATATGGAGAAGATGAACAAGAACAGCAAGAGCGCTCAGAGTTTATGCTTGATATTGATGAGGAAATCCCTGTGCACAAGTCAAGCAATGTTCCTCCACATAGCGATAGTGTAAGGACAAGAAAGATGAGGCAAGAAGCTACCTGGAAAATTGAGCAAGACAAAAGTTTCACTACATATACAAGAAGATCAAGGGGAATACAAAAGACCCAAACACAGGATGATCAACCAGAGTCAAATGCAAATGCACCGATGGACATTGAGAGCAGTGCTCATTCACAGCCTGGACCGGAAGCCGAAATGGAAGTTAAGAGTAACAATAGACAAGGGAAAGAGTCAACACCTACAAACAAGAAACAAAGGAGGTTAGAAAAACAAATTGAAAAGCTAAAAGAAGAATTGATGGAGGCCAACATGTTAGAGAAGGTCATCAAGAAGGAGAATGAAATGTTGAGAGCTCAGAGAAAGAAGACTCAGCAGAAAAATGAGAAGCTGAAGGAGAAAATCAAATAACTTAAGGCTGAACAAACCGACATTTGCAAGTGGGCAACCAAATGGTATACTCAAAAGAAAGCTCTCAAAGAAAAATACAAGAATTTGAAACATGAGTTCCACTTTCAGAAGAATGCCCAAGCTCAGAAGAATATAGATGCGTTGTTACAAGAGGCGCAGTGGCAATGACATGAGGGAGATCGAGATTAATGCCGTGAATATGTGGATGTTCCTTCACAATGATGGACAAGGCAGAGCCCATGCCTCCTCCAACGTCCACCAGCGTTTTCATACTCTGAAATCCATCATCATACATCTTCGCCACGGAAGCCATGACAGCGCTACTGTTAGTGGCCATGGCCTTGTTTAAAGTCTGGTTGGTTTGAGGATTTTTGCCATTATATTCCCAGGGACTCATACCATAAGCTTTGTTGAAGGGGTAGCAACCTTCCAAGACAGAATCGCCCAAATATTGATAAGCCTCCAGGTAGACCTTGTCGGCTGCGAGAAGTAGAAAAGGCGCACAGGATTGCCGGTTTCCATCTTGCACCAACAGCTTCGAAATGGCGGTCGAGCCATACTTTATTTTCTTCGGGTCTGCGTCAACTTCCTGATCGGCTTCTCTTTGTTCAGTAAAAACGCCATAAGATGCAAGAAACCTCAGAATTCTGTAGAGGTATCCCAAATTCACATGCAAATTACCAGTAGATGTGGAATTAGCAGTAGAAATGTGAGAAGCAATTTGGTCCACGGAAAGAGGGCCTCCTTTGGCGATAATGTCGGGAATTTTGAGCGACACGGCTTCTTTTAAAGCCATGGGCTTGGCAGCAGAGAGTATCATCTCGTAAAGTTGGACTTCATGGATTGTTGCATATTCAACTGATGAGTTGATCTGTTGCCCGCCATTAGTCAAAACATGATCTGTCGAGTCCATAGAGGCTGCCATGTGAGCAATATGTAATGGAGCTTCAATGACCTGGAGTTCATAATTGTAGGAGCTGCTGATCCATTTATATAGTAAAAAGATTTTAAGCCTCCCTCAGCAGGAGTGACCAGTCAATGCTATCTAGATCTATGCCTTCCCATCGATCAACAGAGGTCTTCATTTTGGTTATTTTTCCTTACCCACCTTGACCAAATTAGATCGATCCTCACAAAGAAATTCACGATTCTAGACCAAATCAGATCTAGATCATTGGGAACACTGCAGGAGCCCCTAGAGTTTCGGTGTGATAATCCAATTGTAGCATCTTTCCCTATACAGGCCATTGCCAAAAAAGTATTGTGAAGTCATTATTCAAAACCCAGAAGATAAATTTCAGTGTAAAATATACCCCAAAAAAGTTTGAAATGTAAAATAGTTATTATTATCCAATTTTAAAATCACAACTAAGTCTATAGAGGCATACATACCCTAGCTTCAATTTTGAACATGTGACCTCTTAAAAAAACCATACTCTTAAACATCAGGCCCACTCAAATGGTATACTATTTGAAATGTTTTAAATGTTTTAAATTATATACGGTATACTATTTAAATGTTTTGAAATTGAAATGTTTTAAATTATATACGGTATACTATTTAAATGTTTTGAAATTGAAATGTTTTATTTTATAATTTTTACATTTTTTTTTAATAATTTCTGCAATTCCGAAAAAATAGCGACCTATTACGTGAGCGAAATGTATTCATAATTTATACGTTTGCGAAAAGCTAGCAAACCATGTGGATGTAACTAGCACATATGTGCCTCAAAAAGTGTGACCGCTGCCTCAAAAATTGTGATATTCCTTGAAAATAGTGAGACTACTTTGGGAAGTGTGTAACTAGATGAGCACGAGTAGAATCATCTATAAGGGATTATGGCCATAGTGTGGAAAATACATAACAAAAGAGAGGGTTGATGTGGGGAACATAGGTGTGCTAAACCATGGGTGTGACAACCTTTGTGAAGCTTAATCACCTTTTACATAGCAATAAGTGAGTAATTAGGGCTAATGTAAATCGTGTGCCCTAATAGATACATCCCAAGATGCTCAAATACTTACCTAGGACATCAATGCCCAACATGATGAGAATTATCACCACCAAGGGATAGTCAACCAAAGAAATAAAACCAAACACCTTGAGAATGGAGTCTAAAAGGACTTTCCATGTCCATCCACCATAGGGGATCCAAGCCACCGCTAGCCAACACTTGTACATCAACTCATCCCACAAGCCCATATACATAGAAATCATCACACTTTACAGATATCAACATGATCACATCTTGTGAAAGAAAATGTAGGGTGCACTGCAAAGGATCCAAGGTGTAATAGATGGCTCCAACTAGGGGACATGTGCTCATCTTAAGATTGCATGAGAACTCTAGAATCTCTAAAAGCCTATAAACTTGAAACATTCTCACCAAATGGATATTAAATGCAAAGGAGAGATAACGACACAAGTTCCTTATCCCTTCCTTGAGAGAAGTAAATTCATGTGTGAAGGAAATAAATGAATCATATACACAGTAAATTCATGCATGAAGGAAATAAATGAAGCATAAAAACCATCTTTTAGAGAATTTCATATGATGTGAGCATAATTTTCCTTTTATTCAAATAAAATAAATTTATAAATTCAAATAAAATGAAACACACAAGTAAATATAATGCCAATGCTAAAGAGTTTATTCATCCTACCCTAATTTAACATAGGATAAATAACATGCTCAGTAAAACCATAAACCTAACATAACCATTTAATAATCTCAACCATACCATAAAGTATACCTATGTGTTTGTTCACAAACCAAAATAATGTAACATCAAACCTTGAGTAGACATATGTCGCAACTTCCTTCACCATTTGGACAAAAAATGAGGTAGGATTATGATCAAGTGAGGAAATACCAATGGCATGTCAAGGTTTACTTGTATTGCTACAACCTTCTTCATTTAAGAGGTGGATGGGGTTGACGTAGCAATATTTCTTAATGTAACCATAGGGTAACTCATCAATGTTACTCATAAAATCATCAGACAAGAGGGGCTTTGTTGGTGGCTTGAAAAGAAACACACAAAAAGATTGTTTCCCTTCTTTAATTTTCTTGATCACATATCTAGATAAATTATATGGAAACTAAAATACGAAGTAGCATGACTTATGGCTAGCATTCCAAAGCGAGTGATGATATTTGTCTTCAAAAACATTGTGATCACCTTTAAGATATTGAAATTACAAAGAGTTCACAATTCAAACATGTGATTCCAATAAATCTCGACTAAATTCTAAACAAATTCCACGAAAAATATATCTAAAAAACTCCAAAATATATAATAGATAAACTTACACTTATTCACATTCCTTTATGAAGATATAAATTAAAAAATATAAATTTATTTTTACATTTTAATGATTTTATATTTTAACTAATTTTTAATTTAAAATTATAAAAAATATTATAATATATTTTTTATTAACTTTCAAAAATTTTTCCCTTATATTTTATGCTTTTATTAATCATTAATTTTCTACCGTTTTTCCTTTATATCATGACTATCCATGAAAAGAATTTTGACATTTTGTCCTAGTTTAAGATAATCAAAAGAAAGAATATTGGCATTTTGTCTTTGTGCCGTAACAATGAAAAGGAAGAGTAATGACATTTTCCCCTCTCATTTTAATATAATATAATCCCATGGTTATGTAGGTTACATATACATAATTTTATTTATTCACATTTTGAATTAAGAGATTTGTATTATAATTTAATGTTATATATATATATTATATATATATAATATATATATATATATATATATATACTATATATATATATATATATATCTTGGAAAAAGTCGTAATTTTCATTAATGAGGAAAATTACATTTTGCAAATGCTAGTGGCATATACTGTACTATGGGCTAGAAGCCTATCCTGTTGAGTATTCAAAATAGAGAGATGAGTACTCCACACAGGAGACATTGCTCTGAGCTATGATTTTCAAAATGCTTTATGTACTTACTCTATGTAGAGAGTATCAAAAAATAATTGTCATGTGTAGAAACGGCTTGATAAAAAACTTCATATAGTATTTATATAAAGACAACAAAAAATATATAGCAAAAATTTATGTCCAGCTCCCATTGAGCTTTACTAACCTGATATTTCTATAAAAGGTCTATGATAATACTGATGGAAGGTTCCATCAATTTGCTCCAGTATGCTCCAAGTTCCTATAGGCATGTGCACTGCTTCCTTAGATAGTAGATCGATAGCTGTGTTCTGCTCCCTATATATATGTTGACAAGTAAATGTGTCAAAAAAAATTATGAGTCTAAAAATTTCTTCCATGATGTGTCTCAAAGAAAAAGCATGACAATTTGTAACTTTGTTTATCCAATTGCATATAGTTTTTGAATCTCCAAATAGTTGTAAGTTTCTGCACTATCTTTCCAAAGCAAAGTGAATGGTGTATTTTCTGCTAACAGCTCAGCAAAATTGTTCGTCCCTCTGCCCAAACCCATTTGGATTTTCTAATATGATTTGTTGTAACATGGAGGACAGCTTCTCCCCCACATCCAATGTCTTGAGCTGAGCCATCAAAGTATGCCCAAGGGTGGGATTGGTTTATGCTCTCGGGGATGATATGCTTAGGATTGGGATTTGTTTCCTCCTCTGGAATCTGTTGGTAGTCTGCTAGGATTTGTGCAGTGATGGCCGACCAGTGGAGGGGAGAATTTTGAAAGATGATTCTGTTTCGGAAAATCCAAATGGCCCAGCAAGTAAGTAAAGGGATGTTTTTTGTTCTTTCGGAGGATACAGTGGACTACCATCCCTCCCAGGCTTCCTAAACAGTTGTTCCCTACAACCTAGGGAGTGAAGGTATATGAGAATGAATAGTATTCCAAAGCTCCTTTGTGCATGGGCAAGTAAGAAAGAGATGATTCCCAGTTTATTGTCAGCTTTGCAAAGGCCGCACCAAAAGGGTCCATGAAAAGATCTCTTGATCAAATTTTCTCTAGTTGGGATTTTGTGACGCAGAATGGTCCACATGAGAAGCCTAGACCTGGGGGTTGCTTTAAGTTTCCATATACTTCTCCACCAAGGTTCACACTGCAGTGGTTTCAAAGAGTTCATAAGAGTTATGTATCCCTCCTTAGGTGAGTATTTTCCATGCTTTTCATGTGCCCAAATAAGCTCATCCTCCCCTTCCTATATCCTGATATGGGATTCCATGAGTGCCTCGGTGTATTCCTTCCAATGGTGTTGCCATTGTCAAGGGATTTGTAATGTCCTCCCAAATTTCCAAGCTTGTTGCAAAAATGTAGAGCGGTCATTGTCTGTTATTTGGTTAAGGTGTGAGATCCCTCTAGAAGTGAGGTATGTTCTAAGCTCTTGTGGGAGTCTGTGAGCATTCCCACATCCAATCCAAGGGTCCATCCCTATTTTAACAACCTCTCCTGACTTTATTCGCCATGTGAGTCCATCCCTGATAAGGGGCATAGCTTGTAGGACTGCTTTCCATATGTTCGATTTTCCAGCTTGTGTCCGCTGATGTTGTCAAATCTAGTCCATAAGATTTAAAGGAGTTGTGTATTTAGATGTGGCCACCTTAGTCCACAGGCTATGCAATGTGACTAGCTGCCACGCTCGTTTGGCCACCATGGTTGTGGAGAAAGAGTCTAGTCTTTTGATACCCCATCCTCCCCACTTCTTTGGGAGTGCCAAAGAGTCCCAATTTGACCAAGCAAAAATCCTTCTGGGCTGATTCCCTCTCCACAAGAATCTACAACATAGGTTTTTGATTCTGGACAATATTCCTTTAGGAATCCATGCTAAAGACATCCAATAAACTGGAGTTGCTTCCAAAATTGCTTTTATGAGTATCAATCTTCCTGCTCTTGATAAATATTTTAAATACCATATGTTTAGCCTTTTCTCCAGTTTGGTTATGAGCCAAATGCAATCAGCATTCTTATAACCATGTGGTTTTAATCTATAACCCAAATATTTTAATCCCTCGTCCAGCTGCAGTAGGTTATAGGGGAATCTTCTCAAGGCATACTGGACCTCATATGGTGTGCATCCTATAGTCGTTATAGAGGATTTTTCATTGTTAACCAACATGCTAGTGGCTGCTAGGAATATAGTGAATGTATTGAGAAGTGCAGTCACATCTCCTATACTCTCATTTAGGAAAAGTAGCACATCGTCCACAAAGAGCAAGTGTGTTAATGTGCATCCTTCAGTGATACGGATCCCCCTTAGTCTACCTCTTCTATGGTCCTCCTTAATCAAACATCTGAGACCTTCCATGATGAGTAAGAAGAGGAGTGGGGACAATGGGCATCCTTGCCTAAGGCCTCTTTCGAAGTGGAAAAAAGGAGAGGCCACACCATTTACAAGAACGTTGTATGATACATTAGTGATACAACTCATAATCCATATTATGGATTCAAATGGGAAACCCAAGTGCGTTAAGAGCATTCTGAGGTATAGCCAATTAACTTTATCAAAGGCTTTCGAGAGGTCAACTTTCAGGACAATACCCTTTAGCTTGTGGGTCTAGATAGAATGTAGAATCTCTTGTGTCGTTCTAACTGCTTCATGTATTTATCTATTCTATAAAAATTCAAATTGTTCAGCTGAGATATGGTTGGATAAGATTGGCCGGAGTCGATTTGTTATAATCTTAGAGATGATCTTGTAGATACAGTTACATAAGGATATGGGTTGGAAATCATTGAAGGATGTGGGGTTGTCTGATTTGGGAATAAGGGTGATAAAGGTTGAGTTGTAGGCCTCATACATTCTTCCATAGGCTCTGCATTCCTCGATAACTTGTAATAGGTCCCCCCCCAGGGTATCAAAATGGCCACGTAGAATTTCACATTCTAGCCATCCAGACCAGGGCTTTTATCTCGTTTAAACCATTTGAGAGTGTCCTTCAATTCCCTCAGGGAGACCTCCTTTTTCAAATCCCCACTTTCTTATTTTTCTACAAACCTTGGGAATAGTTGGGCTTTCCTCATTATGTCTCCCAGGGTGGCATTTGGTGGTGACTTATAAATGTTCCTGAATTGGGCAGAGGCCATAGCTGCCAGCCGGGGGAAGGTTTTCACCGGTTCTCCCTGTTCATCTAATAGGTGCCAAATATATTGATAACTTTCTTCCCATTTGCAAATTTATGGTAGAACTTGGTATTGGCATCCCCTTCCTCCACCCATATGGCTCTACTTCTCAATCTCCAGCTCTCTTCTCTGTCCTTCAGAATCTAGTTTCTCTTAGCCAGCAGAGAGGTTATCTGCTCTTTGTGCTTAGGGGAGGAGAAGATCCCTTCATGGTCATTTTCATACTTCTCATTGGCTTCTTCAGTTTGTTTGAGAGTGTGGTATTCTTGCATTCTCTTCTTATGAGCCCATTTCTTTGAGAGGCTCTTGAGTTCTCTTAGTTTTTCTGCAAATCCTTCCAATATAGTCCTTTCTGTCACTGGGGGATGATTCCTCCAGTAATTTGTTACTAGTTGGATATATTCAACGTCCCTCAACCAAGCTGCATTAAATTTGAGAGGACCTTTAGGTTTGTTCATACCTCCTCTGATTTCCAAATAGATTGGCCTAGGGTCTGATATTCCTCCAGAGCCCACCCATTGTTTATATCCCTATCCCAAGGTTAGCATATGCTCCTTAATGATATATCTATCAATTCTTCTAGAGATATTGTTCACTCCTAGTCTGTTGTTCCTCCAAGTGGGCAATATTTTTGGGGAGGGGATATCTATGAGATTATGATCCTCCAGTTTGGCCTCGAAAAAATCTAAAGGATATCCCTTTGGGCATTATGTCCCCATGATTCTGCAAAGCCGATGGAGAAGTTTAGATCCCCCAAGATGAGATTGTCCTTTTGAAGAATGTGAGAGTCTAGGAGTCTACTCCAAAATTCCTCCTTGTTGTGATAGGGGCCATATATATCTATGATCCTAAGCTCAATATCAAGTTCTGAGGAATATATATCAGCTCCTAGGAGGCCCGAACTCCCCCACACATTACAGATTATGATAGATCGATTTTTTACCCCAAGCGTAAGACCCCCTGACCTCCTTGATGCATCGAGGGTATGGAAAGTCCATCCAGGTAACCAGGATTCCAGGAGGTGGGTAATGACACAACCCTAACCTAGGGTTTCTTGTAGAAAAAGAATATCAATGGGTTCTGCAAAGAGCAATATCCTCATGGCTAATTTTTTTGTAGGGCTAGCCAACCCTCTACAATTGAAGGAGAGAAATTTCATGGAGGAGGGGGGTCTTGCGTATTCACTGCTCTAAATACCCAATCGATGGCATGTTGTTTTCCTGAAAATATCTCTTCCCCTGCTTGTATATTTGCTTTGGATAGGGAGGAGGGTTTGCCTCTAGTCGATTTTAGAGGAGGGGGAGAGGTGATGAGGCCGATACCCGGAGAGTCAAGGGCCTGAGAGCGAAACCTGGCTCTGGTGGGGTATCTGAAAGGTAGAGGGCTGGAATGAGTGGAAGGATCAAGTAGTTGGGAATTTGGGGGAGGATTATCAAGGAAAGAGGGTTGAGTGCAGGAGACGATGGGGGAGGGGGGTTTGATGGGGAAATCCACAGCCTTGGGGCGGTTAAAGGTTTGAGAGAAAGACTGTACTGAATTGAACTGTTCATAACTAGTTTCAATGCAGTGTGGAGATACATTAGAGTAAACAGAGGAGGAGTTTGCAGTCGACATACCCATAGAGAACTCAACTTCAACAGTTTCCCTTGCTCTGGTAAGAGGTGGAGAGGGTGCTCTGATGGGTGCCTTTCCCCGCTTCTTTCTGGTCTCCTTTGTGGGCACAGGTAATGCATCAGCGTGTGCCAGATTTGCTACCTCTTCCCCCCTTGAAGGGCTATTCTGAGCTTGTGCTTTCTTCTGCATTGTATCCTTCCCCCTATATCCTGCCCTTTCCTTCTTATTCAACAGACAATCTTTGTACAGGTGTCCCACCTTGTGACAACGTCTACAACGGAAAGGGACACCTTCGTAGTCTAGGGTTTACTTTCGGGAGAAGGATTTCCACTGTAAGGTGATGTGCTCCTGAAGACCGCCCCAAGTATCTAGGTGAACGAGAATCCTGGCATATGCCATCATTCCTGAGGCTAGACATGTTCTATCGTGATCGAGATAGGTTCCTAGAGTGTTGCCTATGTGACGGAATATATCCTCTGACTAGAATTGTAGGGGCAACCCTAGTAGCTGAACCCATATAGGGTCAACTCCTATATGTTCTTTTGCGGGGTCAAAAAGAGGGTTCCATCACCGGAGAATAACTAGAGCATGCTCAAAATGCCAGAAAGACGATAGGACCTAGTTTGTGTGCTCGGCTCTAGAAAAACACAGAGCAAACCATCCTCTAACAAAGTTTTGTACAGTTGGGAGGTCTGCTAGTTACTGCCCCCATACCTCTAAGGTCCACATATTAAGCCTTGCCATTGTGTAACTACAACCGTGAATTCTTCCTACCAGAACTCAGTCTGCCGTGTCCATGGTGTCACCCCACTAAATGTCCTCCCCAAGTCTTAGGATGACATCCTCGGTTTAGACCTTGAAGCACTTCCTTTTTTCCCCTTTGCGTCAGCTCTTCAGTATCCTCTGATTTATTCCCTGGCTAGTTAGGGTTTGGGTCAGGGATTTCAGGCGGGGGTGTTTGGCCGCAGGAATCGATTCTAAGAGAGGGGGTACCGCTGCATAGCTGCTCGATCGAGGTGCCTCACGTACAGGAACTTGTGGGATTTCCTGGGCCGGGGTGTGGGCTCTCAGAGGGTTGGTTGAAGATTCACCAGGGTAGGATGAGAGGGGGGTTTGAGAACTAGCCGCCTCAGAATTTGAGTGGAGGTAGGCGGAAACAAAAGTGGTAGGCGAGGGTGACTGCGACGGCGAGGAAGGAAATGGCCAGATCAGAGGAGGTTCTGAGAAAGTAATAGTGGAGCAGGAAGGTCCAGAAATGGAAGGAAGACCCACAATGGTAGCCGACAGGTCACAACAGAAAGGAAGGACTTCGTTCGCAGCAGAGCGAGGGGTGTACCAGATATTGACATTCTCCAACAAGTCTTCTGAGTGGTCTACTAGGTCAAGTTCCATACCTGTTCCAAGGTGCTCTCTGCCAGCTGCCTCCAGGACCATCGTAACCGTCGCCACGGGTAGGGTATCGGAATTTGGTGGGAATACAGTGAAACAGGGAGGAGAGGGTAAAGAGTGTTGTTACAAAGTGATCAGCATGTAACAAGTGACGGGAACTACCGCGGGAGATGCAGCCGGAGGAAAGAGCAAACGTCGACAGCTAGCAGGTAGGTGGGGTGAGTAGGGTGCAATCGTGTCGTCGTCAGCTGAAAAATCTCTAACCATTTTCAGACAGCCTCCGCAGCGCCATCGTCCTTCTCAAGTCTGTCTCCAATTATTATGGTTTATATATATATATATATATATATATATATTCAATTTGTAATTAA
>APFE031287801.1:4872-22512 GCA_000404065.3 Pinus taeda | reverse complement strand
GAGATAATAATAATTAATTAATTAGTTAACTAATTTTTAACTTTATTATTATTGATCTATAAAAAAAATGAATAATAATAATAATAATAATAGGACTAAAAAAGTAAAGATTAGGACGATAACCACGAAAAAAAAGAAAAATCTAGGAAGAAAGAGCAAGGATCCAACACCTACTAATACTCCATCCATGGTCTTTGTTCAGATTGACGGGCCTTTGTTCGATCTCTAAGGCCTCTCTAAATTTCCGATGATGAAAGTGGTCAACCCTAGCAATGACCTTCGCCTCTTCTATGCAAATGTGATGCTTGTTTTTCCCCATGTTTAGCCAATGCGGAGGAGCAAGACCTTCCATGCTTTACGTCTGTAGCATCCTCACAAATCCTTTGATTTATTGATCGACTAGTCTCACCAATATAAGGAGTCCCACATGAACAAGGAAGCATATAAACACCCTTCCCATCCTTAGGGTTAATAGGGTCCTTGACCGAATAAAGACAACTTCAAATAGTGTGAATGGGTTTAAAAGAAGAAGGAATATTATGCTTTTTTAGGATCCTCGCGATTTTATCCATGGTCCTTTGAATAAAATGAAGATGAACCTCATAAGATTGATCCTTGGGATCGATCCTCTTCTTAGGATCTCTTTCCACATTAAGGAAAGCTTTATGACCCTGGTAGTTACTATAACCATTATTAATGAAGACCTTAAGGAGGTGAGATTTTTCATTATCAAGATGATATTCATCAGAAAATCTCAGCGCCTGAGTGGCTAAGGTGTTGAGAACACCTAGTTTCTGAGCAAGAAAATGATGGTAATTAGCATGAAGGTATTTCTTTGTGTGAGTTTTCTTCCGAAAAACTTGATGAGAGAAAGAATTGTCATCATTTTTTGAAATGAGAACATCGAGGAAAGGAAGGCTACCATTAACTTCAACTTCCATGGTGAACTTTATGGAATTTGATTGATTATTGGGATGCTGGTAAAACAACTCTAACTTCTCTTTCTCGTGAGAGTAGATAGCACAAGTGTCATCTGCAAACTTTTTCCACAACTTAGGTTAAAAAAGAGTTGAAGGTAAGGCCTTAGATTCAAAGAACTCCATAAAGAGATTGGCAACAACAGGGAAAGGGGAGATCCCATGGCAACACCACAGGTTTTCTCGTAAAATTCGCCTTCGAAACGAAAGAAGGTGGACGTGAGGCAAATCTTAACCAAGAGATAAGTTTCAGGATTCGTAATATGATTAATAACATCAATGGCCTCATTAATCGGACTATTCATGAATAATGAGACCACATCAATACTAACCAGCATGTCTTTTGGATCAATTCTGATATCCTTTAACTCATTAACAAATGAGGATGAATCTTTAACCAAGGATTCAGTTTGACCAACAAAAGGCTTGAGCTTGTTAGTAAGATATTAGGCAAGAAGATAATTCGGCCCTCCTATAATGTTGACTATGGGGTGAAGGGGTGCCCCTTACTTATGGATCTTAGGGAGACCATAAATTGTAGGAGTGAGAATGTTGCTCTTAAGAAGATTCCTACTCAGGGAGCTAACAGTGCCACTAGATTTTATGGCTAGCGCAACTGTTTTCGAAATATTTTTTAAGGGATTCTTACCAAGCTTTCTATAGCTTCCGCTATTACAAAGGTGATCCAACATCTTATTCCGGTAATCCTCCATATTAAGAATAACAACTCCACCTCCTGTATCAGCTTTAAGAACAAAAATTCCTTGTTATTGTTCAAGGATTTAAGAGCTTTGAAATCAAGATTTCTATGGTTGTTCTTAGGGGGTTTAGCTTTCCTTACAAAAACCACGTAATCTTGCCTAATAAAATCTTTAGAGGCCTCTGGTAAATCTCTTATCCCAAATTCAATGTCACAAATAATATCATGAATGGGGATACTTCTTGGAGCAACCGCAAAATTTAAACCTTTTTCTAAAAGACTGAAAACATGAGGATCAAAAGAGAATTTGGAGAGATTAACCACCCTATTGCTAGATGAGGAAAAGGAAGCCCTATAACCATTAGCTACATTACAAACAAAAAGAAAATTAATGTTGTCAATATTACTAGAATAATAGCTATTATTATTATTATTATTATTATTATTATTATTGTTATTGTTATAATTTTATTTATGGTTATTAATATTATTATAGTTTTTGTTATTAATATCAATATAATTAATATTATTATAGTTATTTAGCTTATTATTATTATTTTTATAGTTATTTCTATTATTATCACTATTAATAATAGAGTTAAATTCAACATTATTAAAATTTTCTTTAAACTTAATACCAAACATACCATTCAAATCAAGGGAAAGAGGTGGATCTGAAAGGTAATTGATTGAGTTAAAACTTCCATTGTGGGAGGAAGCCGAATCAATCAATAGTTGCCATTGATGGAGAGGTAGAGGGTCTTGGTTGGAAGAGGAGGGATCGATGAAAACCGACGGGGTTAGAACCGGGCTGGAATGGGAGGGATCAGGGGAAACCAAGGGGAATGGATCCAGGTTGGGAGTGGAGGGAATAGGGGAAACAGAGGGGGATCTATCAAACTGGATCAAGGTCAAACCAGGATGGGAGGAGGAGGCATCTTCTTGAAACAAAGGGGAACGAGTTCCGATTGAGATGTTGGGACACACGACGAAAGGGGATACATAGTCCCTAGGTGGTTTGTTCAAACCAAATGGAGAGGAGGGTTGACCTTTCTCTACGGTAAATTCAAAGTTTTCTAAAGTTAAATCTCGATCAAAAATAGGATTGAAATTACCAAAGGAGGGAACCCATCTCGATCAAAAATAGGATTGAAAATACCAAAGGAGGGAACCCTGTCCGAAGGTATGGAACCCAAGATACACAGTGCATCCACGTTTAGAAACTTTGAGCTAATAATATTAAACAAAGACCGGACATCATTCAGCTGAGCGTTAAGGAATGAGGTCGAGCTGGAGCAATGAAGGCCCAACGAGTCGAATTTTGAAGGAACACCACCGGTTGTGAAAGGGCATGAGGAATGGCCAGCATAGACTGGGCTATGATGAATCATGCGAATTGAAGTCTGTGAAATATCTCCACTCGAAGGGTCTCCAGATTAATCAACATTCGAACAGTGAGAAAATGGGTTGATTTGCTCGAATTTGAAGGAAGAGAAGAGCTGAGAACCCAACAATGAAGAGCGCCAACCTGATCATTACTTACTCTGCGGCTGGACAAAAAAGGAGAAACAACCAATCGGTTAATGAGGGGAACAAGAGAACCCTTCGAGGAAAAATTGGATAGCCTAAGAAATTTTGAGGTGTGTCTTCCCTTCCTACTATCATCTAAACATAAAGCCTTCAAAGCAAAACATGCATCTATTCTCACCCAAAGCTCAGTCGAAATTGAATGAGAGAGCTCCAAATGATGAGAGTGCAGTCTTTTGGAGACAAGATCTAGAGATTTCCTTAACTTGGAAATCTCAAAACGAACTATCGCAAGGCTCGCAGCCAAAAATATCCTATTATTCTTAGAATTGTTAAGATGATGCTTAATCTTGGCAAATAAGGGAATAATGGATGAGTCTCTACATCTCTTTAGGAACGCTAGATCTGATTTAATCTTTGCGACCTGCAAATGTGCCTTTTCAAAATTATTACCTTCATCGCAATGGCTTTCCCGTGTAGGGTTAAAATTGTAGAATTTAGACTTATGTGATCCATATTAATTATAACGACGTTTTCGGTAAAAATCACATAAAATAAAATCCCGTCGATGCGTTTCAAACCAACCAGTGTGGTTCATCTTCAGGACAAGATGAGGAATTAGATCTAGGAAATGGAATAAATAGATGATGAGAGCATCTAACTAGCGATTAGAAATAACAACTAGTTTAATTAAAAATTTAAATAACTAATTAAGCCTTTGACCCAAAATTAAAAAGAATTTTAATTTAATAATTAATATTATTTTTGGAATTAAGAAATAAATAAAGCAATTTCAATTAATATTAAATAATTTCATTTAATATTAAATTATATTAGTATTATTAAATTATATTAGAGAATAATATAAAAGTAAAAAAATTTGAGATACAAAAACTATGATAATAATAATTAATTAACTAATTTTTTACTTTTATTATTAATCTATCAGAATTTTAAATTAATAACTAATATTATTTTGAATTAAGAAATAAATAAGATCACATAAAAATAATTTTATTTCAATATTCAATAATATCACTATGATTAAAATATTAACAGATATAATATCTATAAGAATTTTTGAGATAATAATAATTAATTAATTAAATAGTTAACTAATTTTAACTTTATTATTATTGATCTATTAAAAAAATGAATAATAATATTAATAATAATAATAAGGCCAAAAAAGTAAAGATTAGGAAGATAACCAGGAAAACAAGAAAAATCTAGGAAGAAAGAGCAGGGATCCAACACCTACTAATAGTCTAACCATGGTCTCTGTTCAGATTGACGGGCCTTTATTCGATCTCTAAGGCCTCTCTAAATTTCCGATGATGAAAGTGGTCAATCCTAGCGATGACCTTCGCCTCTTCTATGCAAATGTGATGATTGGCTTTTCCGCATGTTCAGCCAATGCAGAGGAGCGATACCCTCCATGCTTTATGTCTGCAGCATGCTCACAAATCCTTTGATTTATAGACGAACTAGTCTCACCAATATAAGGTGTCCCACATGAACAAGGAATCATATAAACACCCATCCCATCCTTAGGGTTAATAGGGTCCTTGGCCGATCAAAGACAACTTCGAATAGTGTGAACGGGTTTAAAAGAAGAAGGAATATTATGCATTTTTAGGATCCTCGCGATTTTATCCATGGTCCTTTGAATAAAATGAAGATGAGCCCGGTAAGATCAATCCTTGGGATCAATCCTCTTCTTAGGACCTCTTTCCACATTAAGGAAAGCTTAACGACCCTCAGACTTACTATAACCATTATTAATGAAGACCTAAAGGAGGTGAGATTTTTCATTATCAAGATGATATTCATCAGAAACTCTAAGCACCCGAGTGGCTAAGGTGTTGAGAAAACCTAGCTTCTCAGCAAGGAAATGATGGGAATTAGCATGAAGGTATTGCTCTGTGTGAGTTTTCTTCCAAAAAAATTGATGAGAGAAATAACCATCATCCTCTTTTGAAATGACAACATCGAGGAAAGGAAGGTTGCCATTAATTTCAACTTCCATGGTGAACTTTATGGAATTTTATTGATTATTAAGAGACCAGATGGCACACGTGTTGCCCACAAACGTTTTCCGCAACTTAGGTTGAAAAAGAGTTGAAGATAAGGCCTTATATTCAAAGAACTACGTAAAGATATTGGAAACAATGGGGAAAGGGAAGATCCCATGGCAACGCCACAGGTTTGCTCGTAAAATTCACCTCAGAAACTAAAGAAGGAGGAGGTGAGGAAAATCTTAACCAAGAGATAAGTATCAGGATCCGTAATACGATTAATAACATCAACGGCCTCATTAATCAGGATATTCGTCAATAATGAGACCACGTCAAAGCTGACCAACATGTCTTTTGGATTAATTCTTATATCCTTTAACTCATTAACAAAGGAGGATGAATCTTTAACCAAGGATTCAATTCGACCAGAAAGAGGCTTGAGCTTGTTAGTAAGATATTTAGCAAGAAGATAATTTGGCCCTCCTATAATGTTTACTATGGGGCAAAGGGGTGCCCCTTCCTTATGGATCTTAGGGAGACCATAAATCATAGGAGTGAGAGGGTTTCTCTTAATAAGATTCTTACTCAGGGAGCTAGCAATGCTATTAGATTTTATGGCTAGCGCAACTATTTTAGATATCTTTTTAAAGGGATTCTTATCAAGCTTTCTGTAGCTTTCGCTATTACAAAGGTGATCCAAAATCTTATTTTGGTAATCCTCCATATTAAGAATAACAATTGCACCTCCTTTATCAACTTTAAGAACAAACTTTCCTTATTATTCTTCAAGGATTTAAGAGCTTCGAACTCAAGATTTCTCAAGTTGGTCTTAGGGGGCTTAGATTTCGTTAAGATAACCATGCAATCTTGCCTAATAAAATCTTTAGATGCTTCTGGTAAATCTCTTATCCCAAATTCAATGTCACAAATAATATCATGAATAGGGATTCTTCTTGGAGCAACCACAAAATTTAAACCATTTTCTAAAACACTGAAAACATGAAGATCAAAAGAGAATTTGGAGAGATTAACCACCCAATTGCTAGATGAGGAAAAGGAAGCCCTAAAACCATTAGCTACATTACAAACAGAAAGAAAATTAATGTTGTCAATATGACTAGAATAATAGCTATTATAATTTTTATTATGGTTATTAATATTATTATAGTTATTTAGATTATTATTATTATTTTTATAGTTATTTCTATTATTATCATTATTAATAATAGATTTAAATTCAACATTATTACAATTTTCTTTAAACTTAATACCAAATATACCATTCAAATCAAGGGAAAGAGGTGGATCCGAAAGGTGATTGACTTAGTTAAAACTTCCATTGTGGGAGGAAGCCGAATCAATCAATAGTCACCTTTCGTGGAGAGGTAGAGGGTCTTGGTTGTAAGAGGAGGGATCGATGAAAACCGATGGGGTTGGAACCGGGTTGGAATGGGAGGGATCAGGGGAAATCAAGGGGAATGGATCCAGGTTGGGAGCGAAGGGAACAGTGGAAATGGAGGGGGATCTATTGCAGTAGATCGAGGCCAAACCAGGAAGGGACGACGAGGCATCTGCTTGAAACATAGGGGAATGAGCTCCAGTTGAGATGTTGGAACACAGGACGAAAGGGGATACATAGTCCCTGGGTGATCCACTTGAACCAAATGGAGAGGATGGTTGACCTTTCTCTGTGGTAAATTCAATTTTTTCTAAAGTTAAATCCTGATCAAAAATAGGATTGAAATTACCAGGAGTGAAGCCTGTCCGAAGGTATGGAACCCAGGACACACGGTGCATCCACGTTCAGAAACTCCAAGCTAATAATATTAAACAAAGACCGGACATCATTCACTTGAGCATTAAGGAATGAGGTCGAGCTGCAGCAATGAAGGCCCAATTAGTCGGATTTTGAAGGAACACCACCAGTTGGGAAAGGGCATGAGGAATGGCCAGCATAGATTGAGCTATGATGAATCATGCGATTAGAAGACTGTGAAAGAGCTACACTCAAAGGGTCTTCAGAGGAATCAACATTCGAACAACGAGAAACTAGGTTGATCTGCTCGAATCTGAAGGAAGAGAAGTGCTGAGAACCCAAGAATGAAGAGCGGAAACCTGATCATTACTTACTCTGCGGTTGGACGAAAACGAAGAACCAACCAATCGGTTAATGAGGGGAATGGGAGAACCCTTTTCGGAAAAATTGGACAGCCTAAGAATTTTGAGGTCTGTCTTCCCTTCCTACTATCGTCCAAACGTAAAGCCTTCAAAGTTGAGCATGCATCTATTCTCACCAAAAGCTTAGTCGAAATTGAATGAGGGAGCTCCAAATGATGAAAGAGCAGTCTTCTGGAGACAAGATCTAGATATTTCCTCAACTTGGAAATCTCAGAATGAACTAGCACAAGGCTCACAGCCAAAAATATCCCATTATTCCGAGAATTGTGAAGATGGATGCTTAATCTTGGCAAATGAGGGAATAATGGATGAGTCCCTACATCTCTTTAGGAACACTAGATCTGATTTAATCTTTGCTACCTGAAAACATGCCTTTTCAAAATGACTAACCTTCATCGCAATGGCTAGTGCAGGGTTATAATTGTAGAATTTAGACTTATGTGATCCATATTAATTATAACAACGATTTTGATAAAAATCACATAAAATAAAATCCCATCAATGCCTTTCAAACCAACCAGTGTCGTTCATCTTCACCGCAAGATGATGAATCAGATCTAGGAAATGGAATAAATAGATGATGAGAGCATCTAACTAGCCATTAGAAATAACAGCTAGTTTGACTAAAAAATTTAAATAACTAATTAAACCTTTGACCCAGAATTAAAATAATTTTAATTTAATAATTAAAATAATTTTGAATTAAAAAGCAAATAAGATTAATAAATAAAATAATTTCATTTAATATTAATAATATTCGTATTATTAAATTATATTAAGATATATATCAATAAAAAATTGAGATACAAATCTATAATATATTAAATTAATTAATGAAATAACTACAATTTTTTACTTTTTATTATTAATCTGTCATAATTTTAAATTAATAACTAATATTATTTTTGAATTAAGAAAAATAAGATCAATAAAATAAATTTTATTTTAATTTGAATAATACCACTTATTAAATTATATTAGCAGTATAATATCAATAAGAATTTGAGATAATAATAATATATAATTAATTAATTAAAATAGTTAACAATTTTAACTTATTATTATTGATCTATCAAAAAAAATGAATATATATTATTATAATAATAAGACTAAAAAAGTAAAGATTTGGAAGATAACTAGGAATACAAGAAAAATCTAGGAAGAAAGAGCAGGGATCCAACACCTACTAATACTCCAACCATGGTCTGTGTTCAGATTGATGTGCCTTTGTTCGATCTATAAGGCCTCTCTAAACTTTCGATGATGAAAGTGGTCAATCCTAGTGATGACCTTCACCTCTTCAATGCAAATGTGATGATTGGATTTTCCGCATGTTCAGCCAATGCAGAGGAGTGAGACCTTCCATGCTTTATGTCTGCAGCATGCTCACAAATCCTTTGATTTATTGACCGACTAGTCTCACCAACATAAGGAGTCCCACATGAACAAGGAATCATATAAACACCCTTCACATCCTTAGGGTTAATAGGGTCCTTGGAATAACAAAGACAACTTCGAATAGTGTGAATGTGTTTAAAAGAAGAAGGAATATTATGCATTTTCAGGATCCTCACGATTTTATCCATGGTCCTTTGAATAAAGTGAAGATGAACCCCGTAAGATTGATCCTCGGGATCAATTCTCTTCTTACGATCTCTTTCCGCATTAAGGAAAGCTTTATGACCCTCGGACTTCCTATAATCATTATTAATGAAGACCTAAAGGAGGTGAGATTTTTCATTATCAAGATGATATTCATCAGAAACTCTAAGCACCCGAGTGGCTAAGGTGTTGAGAACACCTAGCTTCTAAGTAGGGAAATGATGGGAATTAGCACGAAGGTATTGCTCTATGTGCATTTTCTTCCGAAAAACTTGATGAGAGAAAGAACCGTTATTCTTTTATGAAATGAGAACATTGAGGAAAGGAAGGTTGCCATTAACTTCAACTTCCATGGTGAACTTTATGGAATTTGATTTATTATTAAGATGTTGGTAAAACAACTCTAACTTCTCTTTCCCATGAGACCAAACAACACAAGTGTCGTCCACAAAATTTTTCTGCAACTTAGGTTGAAAAAGAGTTGAAGATAAGGCCTTAGATTCAAAGAACTCCATAAAGATATTGGCAACAATGGGGGAAATGGGAGATCCCATGGCAACACCACATGTTTGCTCGTAAAATTCACCTTCAAAACTAAATAAGATGGAGGTGAGGCAAATCTTAACCAAGAGATAAGTATCAGGATCCATAATACTATTAATAACATCAATGGCCTCATTAATCAGGATATTCGTGAATAATGATACCACAACAAAGCTAACCAGCATGTCTTTTGGATCAATTCTGATATGCTTTAACTCATTAACAAAGGAGGATGAATCTTTAACAAAGGATTCAGTTCGACCAACAAGAGACTTGAGCTTGTTAGTAAGATATTTAGTAAGAAGATAATTAGGCCCTCCTATAGTGTTGACTATGGGGCAAAGGGGTGCCCCTTCCTTATGGATCTTAGGGAGGAGTGAGAGGGTTGCTCTTAATAAGATTCTTACTCAGGGAGCTAACAATGCTACTAGATTTTATGGCTAGCACAACTATTTTAGAAATATTTTTTAAGGGATTCTTATCAAGCTTTCTGTAGCTTCCACTATTGCAAAGGTGATCCAACATCTTATTCTGATAATCCTCCCTATTAAGAATAACAAATGCACCTCCTTTATCAACTTTAAGAACAAAAATTCCTTGTTATTGTTCAAGGATTTAAGAGCTTCGAACTCAAGATTTCTAAGGTTGTTCTTAGGGGATTTAGCTTTCCTTAAGATAACCGCGCAATCTTTCCTAATAAAATATTTATAGGCCTCTGGTAAATCTCTTATCCCAAATTCAATGTCACAAATAATATCATGAATGGGGATTCTTCTTGGAGCAACCACAAAATTTAAACCTTTTTCTAAAAGACTGAAAACATGAGGATCAAAAGAGAATTTGGAGAGATTAACCACCCTATTGCTAGATGAGGAAAAGGAAGCCCTAGAACCATTAGCTACATTACAAAAAGAAAGAAAATGAATGTTGTCAATATGACTAGAATAATAGCTATTATTATTATTATTATTATTTTTGTTATAATTTTTATTATGGTTATTAATATTATTATAGTTACTATTATTAATATTAATATAATTAATATAATTATATTTATTTAGATTATTATGTTATAGTTATTTCTATTATTATCATTATTAATAATAGAGTTAATTTCAACATTATTACAATTTTCTTTAAGCTTAATACCAAATATACCATTCGAATCAAGGGAAAGAGGTGGATCCAAAAGGTGATTGATTGAGTTAAAACTTCCATTGTGGGAGGAAGCCGAATCAATCAAAATTCACCTTTCATGGAGAGGTATAGGGTCTTGTTTGGAAGAGGAGGGATCGACCAAAACCGATGGGGTTGGAATCGGGCTGGAATGGGAGGGATCAAGGGAAACCAAGGGGAATGGATCCAGGTTGGGAGCGAAGGGAATAGGGGAAGCAAAGGGTGATATATCACACCAAATCAAGGTCAAACTAGGAAGGGACGAGGAGGCATCTGCTTGAAACAAAGGGGAAAAGTTCCCATTGAGATGTTGGAACATAGGAAGGAAGGGGATACATAGTCCTTGGGTGATCCGCTCGAATTGAATGGAGAGGAGGGTTGACCTTTCTCTACGATAAATTCAAAGTTTTCTAAAGTTAAATCTCGATCAAAAAAAGGATTGAAATTACCAGAGGAGGGAACCCTGTCTGAAGGCATGGAACCCAGGATACACAGTGCATCCATGTTCGACCTCTGAGATAATACTATTAAACAAAGATTGGACATCATTCACCTGAGCATTAAGGAATGATGTCGAGCAGGAGCAATGAAGGCCCAATGAGTCGGATTTTGAAGGAACACCACCGGTTGGGAAAGGGCATGAGGAATGGCCAGCATAGACTGAGCTGTGATGAATCATGCGATTAGAAGATTGTGAAAGAGCTCCACTGAAAGGGTCTTCAGAGGAATCAACATTCGAACAAAGAGAAACTGGGTTAATCTGCTCGAATTGAAGGAAGAGAAGAGCCGAGAACCCAAGAATGAAGAGCGGTGACCTAATCATTACTTACTCTGCAGCTAGACAAAAAAGGAGAACCAACCAATCGGTTAATGAGGGGAACGGGAGAACCCTTCGAGGAAAAATTTGACAGCCTAAGAGATTTTGAGGTCTGTCTTCCCTTCCTACTATCGTCCAAACATAAAGCCTTCAAAGCAGAACATGCATCTATTCTCACCGAAAGCTCAGTCGAAATTAAATGAGAGAGCTCCAAATGATGAGAGAGCAGTCTTCTGGAAATAAGATCCAGAGATTTCATCAACTTGGAAATCTCATAACGAACTAGCACAAGGCTCGCAGCCAAAAATATCCTATTATTCCTAGAATTGTTAAGATGATGCTTAAACTTAACAAATGAGGGAATAATGGATGAGTCTCTACATCTCTTTAGGAACACAAGATCTGATTTAATCTTTGCGACCTGCAAATGTGCCTTTTCAAAACAATGGCCCTCCCATCACAATGGCCCTCCCATGCAAGGTTATAATTGTAGAATTTAGACTTATGTGAACCATATTAATTATAACAACGTTTTCGGTAAAAATCACATAAAATAAAATCTCGTCGATGTGTTTCAAACCAACCAGTGTGGTTCATCTTCAGGAAAAGATAAGGAATCAAATCTAGGAAATGGAATAACTAAATGATGAGAGCATCTAACTAGCCATTAGAAATAACAGCTAGTTTGACTAAAAAATTGAAATAACTAATTAAGCCTTTCACCCAGAACTAAAAGGAATTTTAATTTAATAATTAATATTATTTTTGAATTAAGAAACAAATAATATTAATAAAATAAAATAATTTCATTTAATTTAAATAATATTAGCATTATTAATTATATTAGAGATATAATATCAAGAAAAAAATTCAGAAATACAAAAACTATAATAATAATAATTAATTAATTAATTAAATAACTAATTTTTTACTTTTTATATTAATCTATCATAATTTTAAATTAATAACTAACATTATTTTTAATTATAGAATAAATAAGAACAATAAAATAGTTATATTAATATTGAATAATATCACTAATTATTAAATATTATTACAGATAAATATCAATAAAGAATTTGAGATAATAAAATAAATTAATGAATTAATTAAAAATTTTAACTATTTTTAACTTTATTATTATTGATCTATAAAAAAAATTGAATAATAATAATAATAATAATAATAAGACTAAAAAAGTAAAGATTAGGAATATAACTAGGAAAACAAGAAAAATCTAAGAAGAAAGAGCAGGGATCCAACACCTACTGATACTCCAACCATGGTCTCTGTTCAGATTGATGGGCCTTTGTTCGATCTCTAAGGCCTCTCTAAATTTCCAATGATGAAAGTGGTCAATCATAGCAATGACCTTCGCCTCTTCTATGCAAATGTCATCATTGGTTTTTCCACATGTTCAGCCAATGCGGAGGAGCGAGACCTTCCATGCTTTATGTCTACACCATGCTCACAAATCCTTTGATTTATAGACTGACCAGTCTCACCAATATAAGGAGTCCCACATGAACAAGGAATCGTATAAACACCCTTCCCATCCTTAGGGTTAATAGGGTCCTTGCCTGAAGAAAGACAACTTCAAATAGTGTGAATGTGTTTAAAAGAAGAAGGAATATTATGTCTTTTAAGGATCCTCATGATTTTATCCATGGTCCTTTGAATAAAATGAAGATGAACCCCGTAAGATTGATCCTTGGGATCAATCCTCTTCTTAGGACCTCTTTCCGCCTTAAGGAAAGCTTTACGACCCTCGGACTTACTATAACCATTATTAATGACGACCTTAAGGAGGTGAGATTTTTCATTATCAAGATGATATTCATCAGAAACTCTCAGCGCCCGAGTGGCTAAGGTGTTCAGAACACCTAGCTTCTGAGCAGGGAAATGATGGGAATTAGCATGAAGGTATTGCTCTGTGTGAGTTTTCTTCCCAAAAACTTGATGAGAGAAAGAACCGTCATCCTTTTTTGAGATGAGAACATTGAGGAAAGGAAGCCTGCCATTAACTTCAACATCCATGGTGAACATTATGGAATTTGATTGATTATTAAGATGCTGGTAAAACAACTCTAACTTCTCTTTCCCATGAGACCAGACGACACAAGTGTCAACCACAAACTTTTTCCACAACTTATGTTGAAAAAGAGTTGAAGATAAGGCCTTAGATTCAAAGGACTCCATAAAGAGATTGGCAACAATGGGGGAAAGGGGAGATCCCATGCCAACACCACAAGTTTGCTCGTAAAATTCAACTTCGAAACTAAAGAAGGAGGAGGTGAGGCAAATCTTAACGAAGAGATAAGTATCAGGATCCGTAATACGATTAATAACATCAATGGCCTCATTAATCTAGATATTCGTGAATAATGAGACAACATCAAAGCTAACCAGCATGTCTTTTGGATCAACTCTGATATCCTTTAACTCATTAAGAAAGGAGGATGAATCTTTAACAAAGGATTTAGTTCGACCAACAAGAGGCTTGAGCTTGTTAGTAAGATATTTAGCAAGAAGATAATTCGACGCTCCTATAGTGTTGACTATGGGGCGAAGGGGTGCCCCTTCCATATGGATCTTAGGGAGACCATAAATCCTGGGATTGAGAGGGTTTCTCTTAATAAGATTCTTACTCAGGGAGCTAACAGTGCTACTAGAATTTATGGCTAGCACAACTGTTTTAGAAATCTTTTTTAAGGGATCCTTATCAAGCTTTCTGTAGCTTCCACTATTACAAAGGTGATCCAACATCTTATTCCAGTAATCCTCCCAATTAAAAATAATATCTACACCTTCTTTATCAGCTTTAAGAACAAAAATTCCTTGTTATTGTTCAAGGATTTAAGAGCTTCAAACTCAAGATTTCTAAGGTTTTTCTTAGGGGGTTTAGCTTTCCTGAGGATAACCATGCAATCTTGCGTAATAAAATCTTTAGAGGCCTCTGGTAAATCTCTTGTCCCAAATTCAATGTCACAAACGATATCATGAACGGGGATTCTTCTTGGAGCAAACACAAAATTTAAACCTTTTTCTAAAAGACTGAAAACATGAGGATCAAAAGAGAATTTGGAGAGATTAACAACCCTATTGCTAGATGAGGAAAAGGAAGCCCTAGAACCATTAGCTACATTACAAATAGAAAGAAAATTAATGTTGTCAATATGACTAGAATAATAGCTATTATTATTATTATTAATTTTTTTATTAAGGTTATTGATATTATTATAGTTATTATTATTAATAATTAATATAAATTATATATTTAGATTATTTATTTTATAGGTATTCTATTATTATCATTATTAATATAGAGTTAAATTCAACATTATTACAATTTTCTTGAAACTTAATACCAAATATACCATTTGAATCAAGGGAAAGAGGTGGATCTGAAAGGTGATTGATTGAGTTAAAACTTCCATTGTGGGAGGAAGTCGAATCAGTCAATAGTCGTCTTTCATGGAGAGGTAGAGTGTCTTGGTTGGAAGAGGAGGGATTGACGAAAACGGAGGGGGTTGGAACTAGGCTAGATTTGGAGGCATCAGGGGAACCAAGGGGAATGGATCTAGGTTGGGAGTTGAGGGAATAGGAGAAATGGAAGGGGATCTATCGCACCGAATCGAGGTCAAATCAGAAAGGGAAGAGGATGCCTCCACTTGAACGAGAGGGGAACGAGTTCCAGTTGAGATTTTGAAACACAGGATGAAAGAGGATACATAGTCCTTGGGTGATCTACTCAAACCGAATGGAGAGGAGGGTTGACCTTTCTCTATGATAAATTCAAAGTTTTCTAAAGTTAAATTCTGATGAAAAATAGGATTGAAATTACCAGAGGAGGGAAGCCTATCCGAAGTTATGGAACCCAGGGTACACGGTGCATCCACGTTCAGAAACTCTGAGCTAATCATATTAAATGAATACTAGACATCATTCACCTCAGCATTAAGGAATGAGGTCGAGATGGAGCAATGAAGGCCTAGCAAGTTAGATTCTGAAGGAACACCACTGGTTGGGAAAGGCCGTGAGGAATGGCCAACAAAGACTAAGCTGTGATGAATAATGTGATTAGAAGTTTGCGAAAAAGCTCCACTTGAAGGGTATTCAGAGGAATCAACATTTGAACAACGAGAAATATGCACCCCGATTGACTAGGTTGATCTGTTCGAATTTGAAGGAAGAGAAGAGTCAAGAACCCAAGAATGAAGAGCAGTGACCTGATCATTACTTACTCTATGGCTAGACAGAAAAAGAGAACCAACCAATCAGATAATGAGGGGAACGCGAGAACCCTTCGAGGAAAAATTGGACAGGCTGAGAAATTTTGAGGTCTGTCTTCCCTTCCTACTATCTTCCAAACGTAAATCCTTCAAAGAAGAACATGCATCTATTCTCACCCAAAGCTTAGTTGAAATTGAATTAGAGAGCTCCAAATGAAGAGAGAACAGTCTTCTGGAGACAAGATCCAGATATTTCCTCATCTTGGAAATCTCAGAACGAACCAACACAAGGATTGCTGCCAAAAATATCCTATTATTCCTAGAATTGTTAAGATGATGCTTAATCTTGTCAAATGAGGGAATATTGGATGAGTCTCTACATCTCTTTAGGAACACTAGATCTGATTTCATATTTGTGGCCTGCAAACATGCCTTTTCAAAATGATTAACCTTCATCACAATGACCCTCCCGTGCAGGGTTATAATTGTATAATTTAGACTTCTTTGATCCATATTAATTGTAACAACGTTTTTGGTAAAAATCAGATAAAATAAAATCTCGTTGACACGTTTCGAACCAACTAGTGTGGTTCATCTTCAGGACAAGATGAGGAATCAGATCTAGGAAATGGAATAAATAGATGATGAGAGCAGCTAACTAGCCATTAGAAATAATAGGTAGTTTGACTAAAAAATTGAAATAACTAATTAAGCCTTTGACCCAGATTTAAGAAGAATTTTAATTTAATAATTAATATTATTTTTGAATTAAGAAACAAAATAAGATTAATAAAATAAAATAATTTTCATTAATATTAAACAATACAGTATTATTAAATTATATTAGAGATATCATATCAATAAAAAAAATTGAGATACAAAACTATAGATATAATAATAAATTAATTACTTAATTAAATAATTTTTTTTTTTTACTTTTTATTAATTAATCTATTAGAATTTTAAAGTAATAACTAATATTAATTTTGAATTAATAAATAATATCAATAAAATATTTTTTTTAGTATTAATAGTAAATCACTATTATTAAAATTATATCATATATAATATCAATAAGAATTTGAGATACATAATAGTTAATTAATTAATTACTTAATTAAATAGTTTCACATAATTTTTAACTTTATTATTATTGATCTATAAAAGAAATGAAATATAATAATAATAAGACTAAAAAAGTAAAGATTAGGAAGATAACGAGGAAAAAAAGAAAAATTAGGAAGAAAGAGTAGGGATCCAACATCTCTTAATACTCCAACCATCATCTCTATTCAGATTGATGGGCGTTTGTTTGATCTCTAAGGCCTCTCTAAATTTCTGATGATGAAAGTGCTCAATCCTAGCGATGACCTTCGCCTCTTCTATGCAAATATGATGATTGGCTTTTATATGCAAAAGGACCCTATTATCGCTAAGGATGGGAAGGGTGTTTATATGATTCCTTGTTCATGTGGGACTCCTTATATTAGTGAGACTGGTCGGTAAATGAACCAAAGCATTTGTGAGCATGTTGTAGACATAAAGCATGGAAGGTCTCACTCCTCTCCATTGGCCGAACATGCGGAAAAAACCAATCATCACATTTCCATAGAAGAGGCTAAGGTCATCGCTAGGATTGATCACATTCATCATCGGAAATTTAGAGAGGCCTTAGAGATCAAACAAAGGCCTGTCAATCTAAACAGAGACCACGGTTGGAGTATTAGTAGGTGTTGGATCCATGCTCTTTCTCCCTAGATTTTTATTGTTTTCCTGGTTATCTTCTTAACCTTTACTTTTTTAGTCTTATTATTATTACTATTACTATTACTATTACTATTATTATTATTATTATTATTATTATTTATTT
>APFE031287800.1:9089-21128 GCA_000404065.3 Pinus taeda | reverse complement strand
ATGTTGGAACTGAATAACCTCTTCTAGAATACTATAAATATAGGCATTGGGCAAAGGAGGGGAGGTTGAAAGCTGAACATTCTATAGGGTAAATGCTGCTGGAATTAGGACTTCCATTTGTTGACTTGTGAGGAGAGATCACTATCCATCCTTTCTTGTTTCATTGGGAAGTGGGTGAGCTTATCAAAGTAAAGGAAAACTCTTGCTAGACCCTGGGAGGAACTTGCACAACACCAAGGCTCAGGTTGTAATGGTTTCTTTTGTTTCCTATTAATACAAATAAGTCCATTCTTCTCAATGATTTGTTATTAATGAATTGTTTCATATACTCCTTGGTCTATATGGTGAATATGTTTTGTTTTATGGGATATTCAGGTGTTATGTAATCGTTTGATTGTTAGTGTATGCAGGTTTCGAAGTGAAGGAGGAGCTCATCTGGATCGACGAGACTAGAATACTACAACAGCGTTGGACTTCAGGTAGGATCGAAAACACTTGGTTTCTCATATGATAATGCATGTTTAGAGAAGGATTGCTCTTAATTGTCTTATTTGTCACTAGAAAGTCTTAGGCTTCTAGGGAGGTTGGTTTTGTCCGCAAGATTAACTCTTTCCGCATGACACTAAGAATCATCAAGAAGGTGTGATTCCCTCTCATAATAGTTGCAATAATATCTATTATCTTGTGCATTCAATAACCATTCATCAACTACTCAAAACATGTCAAGATACATAGCTAGAACCTGTGAAGGAACCATGCTTATAACCAGCATATAATAGAATAATATCCATGATAGAATAGCCATCAAAGACACATAATAACAAGCACAAATACTCATGAAATATAATAGTAAAAGAGATCTTATTAACATATGCAAAATCCAACCAAGTTAGGGACTTCCATGTACCACCCCAACCATAGATTGAGCTAAACTAAATCTTTCTTTTATCCAATCACCCAGGTGCCATATTCCAAGCATGAATGTGGAACTCAATACATAAAAAACCAGGGCTTCCTGGAGATTAAACCACCTCCACCCTCATGCTCCTATGATCTCACCAAAACCAATCAAGAGATCGCATAAGAAAACTAATACATAAACAACCAGTGCTTCCCATGGATTAAACCACCTCCGTCCTTAGGCTACTGTGATCCCGCCAAAACCAATCAAGAGATCACTAAGCCCAAAAAAAACTTGGATGCCTTGAAATTTCTTCACCTTTACCTTGAGTAATTTTCATGTCTCCACCCACTTATTGAGGGCTTCCTATAGATTAAACCACCTCTACCCCCAACCTTTGGGAAATTTTCTTAGACAACCTCACCCAGTTCCAAAACCATTTGGAAATCCAAAGCTCAACTAAATAAAATAACCCCATCACACCATGGCTATCCAGAAATGGAAAGGAAAGTTTGAAACCACTATCATACCCAACAAAACGTATACCGATGAAATCAAGAGAGCCAAATACACAAATTCATGTACTATGCATACACAAACCAGCTAGGAAATCACACATGCAACCTGCTACTAGCAAGTCTTCCTGTTGAAGTTTCTTGATCCAACCTTCTCCTTGCTTGTCCTTTGCGTTCCTTTTCCTTCCTTTGCCTTCCTTTTCTTTCTTGTTTTCTTTCTCCTCTTGGTTCTTTTCTCTCTTTGAAACCAATTCCAAATCCAAACTAACAAAAAGTTGTGAACGGGTCCTCATAATCCTTTTTAATATTGAGGCCTATATTTTCTTCATTTTCCTCTATTTTTCCTTTAATTTTCCTCACGTGGAAACCTATGACCTTTCATCTCCCTTTTCTCCTATTTTCCTCTATTTTTCCTTCAATTTTCCTCTCATGCAAACCTGTGACCTTTCATCTCCCTTTTCTCCTATTTTCCATTATTTTCATAATTAAAATGCTAATTAATGTCTCTTTGCCTTTGCCAATTTCCTTAGCCATAATAAACCAAAAAGACACCCACTAGGATGTTTTTCCCAATATTTAGCTTGAAATATGTGTCCCATGACCTTGGTCTTAATTTTCCTTTATTGAATTTATTACATGAACTTTTAACCTGGGTTTGTTACAGGATCTCATAGTTTATTACAAGATTTGTAACTAGCCCTATGCTACTAGTAGTGTTGTAATGTTTTCTTCTCCAAGATGTACGAAAATAACCCACTTGAGATTGTGAATGAAAAACAATCTCAACAATATAAATGGCTACTAAACATTATAGATCTGCAGCAACTGATAGAAACAAAACCTGCCAAAATTTTGATCTATGCCACAATCATAGTTAAACAATGAAAGGAAATAGTAATAACTACAATCATCCAATGGAAACCAGATATACAAAAAATAGTTTTATTATAACACCTGTGAAGGGAACAAATAAATGTTACCAGTCCCCCTCTATGGGATAGGTTCTTGGCTATCCTCAAACATCTTCATCTTGTGTAGAGTCTCTCTCCTCTATAATGTGTAAACCCAACAAAAATGTGGTGTGTGACAATGAAAATAATCAGAGTTGCAACAATGAATGGGTTAGGTACCAGTCAATTGTGGAAGTAGGTGGGACAACAGATGAATGATAGCCAATGGTTTTTTGAGGCTTTATTGAGCTTGCCGGGATAGATATATGTTTGCGGGCAGACGGGCGTACAACGGATGAAGGAGGTGCGACAACAGAAAATCAAAAGTGAATAATGAATGGAAAACCTTTCTATTTATAACAAAATAATGAGTTATCCTTGAATAATGAGCAATAATAAAATATTATTAACTCCATTCTTGGAATAACCAGTTGGAATATTTTATTATATTTGGTTAGGAGGGAAAAAGTATTTAGACTTTTATGTTAGAAATAATAAATAAATAAATTATTTCTTTATCATCTCAAGGAATTGGTTAAGGAATAATAAACAAATAATGATTTATTTAATTATTCCTAAGGGATTTAGTCAAATTTGAAAAATAATAATAATTAATTAGTGATTAATTAATTATTCTTAGAGAAAAATAAGATAATTAATTTATTTATCTGTTTATTTTTCATGATTGGGTCAAATATGACAAGGAAAAATAATTGAACACTGGTTTAATTAATTATTCCTAGAAGAAAATCAAATAAATAGTTATTTATTTAATTATTCTTCATGGGTTTAACTATAAATTACTTAAAAAATGTGGTTTATTAAGTAATTTCTCACAATGAAAGAAATTTTCCTAAGGTAAAATTGGCTTTACATGGTGTACTTCGATCCACCTAGTAAATTAGGCTAGATGATCTATTTTTTGGAGATAACAAGTAGCAATCTATTTTCTCACATGTTAATATAGAAGGAATTATCAAGGATTGAGATTAGCGAGTGGATGAGATATAGTCAGCAGAGTTGCAGAGCATATCATAGTAACAAGGCAGGAACGTCATCTACAAAATAGAGTACTAATATTTTCCTTGTAGTTAACAGATCTTAGTGACCATTCTAGTAGAAAACATGTATCACAGACCCCTTTGATTTTGGTAGTTATTAATTTCATTTCTAATAACTAGTCAACAGGTATCGAGTGAATGAAATTGTCAGATTGCATGGTTCCAACAACAAACAGTTAGTATTTTCATTTCAGCACAGGAATCAAGGTCTAGTGTTTCAATGAGTTTAAAGGATGGTTAAAATTAATTATATTAAAGGCAAGCTACACTTTTAAATGCATGACTAACTTGTGAGGAATGTGTAGAATAATTATTGTCATTGTACGAGTAAATGTTAATAGCTACATACCAATGTATCCATCTTATCCAATAAAATATGCTTAATCATACCCATGCATCGTCATGATTTAAACTATGTCAAATAACCATAACCTTCACTTAATTCACCAACCATAGAAACATGCTAATTTATTTTACAGTTCACTACATTTCTTGTTTCAATCTTGCACATTGGTGAAAAGTTGAGAGAAAGTTACTCCCCCACATAGTAAATCAACATGACAAAGACCCTGGTACTAAGGTTTGAACATAGCAAGATCGAGTTTCTGAATAATTTCCCACAAGGGTGTAAGTGTTTTGAGGAGGCGGGATGGATACCCTTCTATGAGAAGTTCCATAGGCATAATCTTAAGGTGACCCGAGCTTTTGTAGATAATTTCAATGGGGTTTATATCTTGGTCAAATCAATTTGAGTTGTTCATTTTGAAGGAGTCAATTGCTCAAAATAATCACCTCCCACAAGGCAGAGAGTGTTGGTTCAAAAATACAGTTAAAGAATTCAACTACAACCATTTTTTGGTGTCAGAAAGATGGAACCCAAATTCGAGAAAAGGAATTCCACGTTCATGGGTTAAAGAGAAGTGGTGTGAGGCTTTATAATTGGTGTAGAATTACATTACTTTCCAAGGGAGGTATTTTGTGAATTTAGATATTATTTGAGGTTTTATCATTTTTCCAGGAGAAATGAAGGATGAATTTATATTTTTATCTTTTGAATAGCTTGACCAAAATGGGAAAGAATGTGCAATCTCGCCTCGAGCATTTTGAGACCATCATGTTCCATCATGGGCTCATTCAAACACTTGTAGAAGCATAGTTGAGGAATAAAAACCAGACCTAGGATCATTTTTTGTACTGGGTAGGATTTGAAGGAAAACATTCATCGCTCACAGTGGCCCACAAAATGAAGGAATTATTGAATAAGGGGCTAGTTTCTTTGCTCAAATCAAATAAGAAGTATTTAGAAGAAGAATGTTATTATGAATAATTGATGTTAAGGGAAGAAGGGAAAGTTTTTGGCAAGTTTGACGACACCTGTTTTTAAGAAGACGAAACCCTCCTAGAAGGATAAGGAGCTCCTAAAAAGTGAAGAAAAAGAACCCCTCACAGAGAATGAAGAGGCTTTGTTACATAAGAAAATCAAGCATGAAAAGAAGGACCACCAAAAAAAGAAGAAGAGTAAATTTGCATTAAACAGAGGAAAATACCAGGAACCATCTAGAGAAACCCTCCCTAGGGTTACTCACAACAAGAAAAATCATTCAATGAAAATAATTGAGTCATATAATAATTAACACAAGGTGGTTATTGTTAAAAGCACACATCACAAACCCCAAATGCATTATTTGGATGACTGAAGCATGAGTTTGGAAGAAATGTCTGAACTCATAGTGTCAAATTTGAGCCCAATTCTAGAGTTGAACCCAGTGGAAAGTATCATGTCTAAGGTATGTGAAGAATCAATTAGAATTTATTTAATCGTCCTTATTTTGACTATGATGAGGGGGGGGGGGGAATGACCTATTACATAACTAGCGATGTCTAATACCCCTAGATTGAATGGCTTGAAAATATTGAATAAATTCAAGTGTTAGATACCCCTAAAGTTGAAAAGAGTGAATAGGTTCAAGTACCTAATGCTCCTGAAATATCAAGTTTTGAAGTGACTCAAGAAAGCTAGGAAGTTGATACCCTAGAGGCATTACAGAGGGAAAAGGGATCTATATAGGAAGATGAAATTAAGTTACCCAATGATCCTGAATTGGAAGAATTTAAGGCAAATGAAGGACTTCAAATGGTTGAAGGAGTACAGAAGACATGCCATTATAATAAAGATTGTAAGGATAAATAGTCTTAAGTAACAAGTTAGAAAATTCAAGGTGTTGAATAAAAATATCTAGCAAGAAAACCAAACCTTGAAGGGAAATAATTCTAGACTTAAAGAAGTCATGCGTAAGTTAGTCACCCAAAATAATTTTCTTACTAAAATAATTCAACAATGGTATGCAAAGTTATCAGGACATTAAATCATTGTAGAAAATTAAAGTTAAAGCCTTTTCAGGAAAGGAAGCAGAAAGGTTCAAATATGCTTGATATTTTGCTTCAAGCTACAAAGGGGGTAGTGCACAAGGAAGTGAAATAGTATGGGCATGGGGGAGATATAAGTCTCATCTTTAACCTGTCTGTTGAATACATTGAACTCCCTTTTTCCTTATTATATTATGTTTTATCATGTATTTTCCTACACTTTGTTATTATTTATGTCAATCTTATGGCCCTAAAAATTATTATTTTATTAATGCGATTATCTATCATTAAACACATTTGCTCATCAACTAAGTCTATTTTTTTGGTGTGTTTTCATTGCTTGGTTAACCTTGGGCATTGTAGCTTTTACATAAGTTACATGACTAGAAGTTTCCAAGTGAGTTACCAAAAGTGCGCAAGGTATGCAAATTAAGTTTAACTACTAGAAGCAAGAATTCACTACATGAACAGGCTACAAGCAGGAAATTATGCCAAGTTTTGATAATCATGCCCAGCAACCAATTCAACCATGAGGATCGGCACCACTCAAGATGTTATTTTGTTTTAACAAAAGATATTCTTACCTAGGAATGTATTTCTAAATGTAATATGTTGTTTGGATGGTTATGATCCACCTATTATTTTTGTATAAAATGATACATATGTAACATTGGGATGAGGCCAAGGTCTCTATTTTGGATCTTTCAATATAAAATGTTAGACATTTTGAACTCTATATATTGTTGTAATAGGTTCTAGTTGGGTTAGTCATCATAATAGAGGATTTGCTATAGTGGCCATGTTTTGAACACAAGCTCTGTACTCTATAATTTTTTTAAGGAAATGCAAATACCTTGTTGTTTATCTTATCATGAGTTAATATTTTCATTCTTGCAATGCTCCCATTCATGGAGGGCCCCCTGATCTGGGATGCACTTTTAGCATTTTAGAACTTAGTGGTAAATGATTTGTTTTATTTTATTTCATTTTCGTAAAACAGGTTTGGTTATTTACAATTTCACCTTTACATTTTGTGTGTTGAGATATTATATGCAAATGGTGTGAGGGCCCTGTTTGGAGAGTCAACAACCCAAAGATCCACTGAAAATCAAAAGACTTCAGGACTTGGACTAGTGACTCTCAGTCAATTCATTTATGTCTTGTGTGAATGGTTTCTTTCAACATAGCATGATCTTTGTATTTGATTGTTAAGTTGTAAGAATTGTTGAACCTTCTGGACACCTCTAAGATGTTGATGGATGAAATGATCTTATAAATTAGTCTTTATTCTTCTATTTATGGGGCATGCAAAGGGTGAATATATATTCAGTTTATTTCCTGTAAGGTGTTTTTATAGCAGAACAGGTAGTTCCTTTTTACTTAGAACAATTCTATCCTATTTCTACATATATTTTGTTGGCACCTCATCATCTTACAAGCCCCAATCAATAATTTAATGAACAAAAATTAAAAAAATTAAATTTCCCAATAGAATTTATGGTAGAAAGGGAGCCACCAGATGATCAGGTTCACCCATGAGTATGATAGTATTGATAGACATTTGTGACCCCTTTCCATTTATTCCAAAAGGGGATATATTATAGATGTCGATACGTACATTGACTTTGAGAAGAAGGGAGGCATCTTCACAATCAACCAGGGGGATTTGTCAGCACTATGTTAAGGGGAGGCTTGATGCATATCTAGGTTTGGCTAATTGACATCAATAAGCATCAATATTTAATAGTGTTTCCATCAATGAAAAAGGGGGATATTGTTACACATAGTATTTTCCTTGATGATAAAAATATGTCATTGATGTAAAAGTGAATGTATCAGACAACAACATCATCATTCATAGGTCAGAGGAAATAGTATGACAATTGGACATCTTGCATACCCTGATCAAGTGAAGTCTAAGGAATATTAAATTTATTGATTTTATGACAAATATATGAAGCTCTAATTATTATATTACTAGCATGGTTGTATAAGCCTCGTCAATGCCTTTCCAACAATGTATCCCACTCTGAAAAAATTCTCTTGAATGAGAAGTTATGGCCATTTGAAAATCAATGCTATTGAAGGCCCAAACTAGAGGACTAAAACCAAAATATTGATATGTTAAATTTTAAGCACCTTTCAAATGCATCCATGGTTAATTGATCTATTCAATAGTGAATCTCAACTAAACTTGCATGATTTTTAACATTATTAAAGAGTGTGCATATCCCACAAATCGAATGGCAGAGATAAGGGAACATGCACACCAGTTAGGCAAAGCATGATAAATAATCCAATGATGACATGTGGAACTTTATGATTGGATAGATGAAATGACGCAGATGACATATGGCCATTTTCACAAATAGCCATGCCACCATGGCCCATTTATGTATCAACACGTGGCACATTGTGATAGGTCAAATGAGATGATGTAGATAGCACAATCAACATGACATGTTAGCGGATGATGTCAGATGACATGGAGCCACTTGGGATTGCCATGTGGCATTCATATTTGGCACATTGTGATTGGTAAAACATCTAAAAATGGATGACATGTGGCACACATCATGGGCTACCACGTGGCATGATGACATTATGTTGACTTCATCATGCAAATGACTAGTGACCCTCAAAACTAGGTCATATGGTGTGTTCATATGGAGAAAACGGGATAAAACATCACCATTGGTCATATGGGCATTAATTCAACATGGTCATATGATTGTTAAAATTTAGATACTCAGGGGTAAGTGTCAACCTTTTTTTATTTTGACATCAAGTTCATGAGTGTCATTTACATATTGTTGTCAGCCCTACTATGCCCTGGACTTCCAAACAACTATATATATCTCCACCCTGGGCTACAAACAAATCATGCAGTGTGTGGTTGAAACACAATGAGTTCTAGCATTGTTCTGGTTCAGAAGTAATATTTATTTCCAAGCAAAGGTGGATTATTCTTGAGTCATTACAACCATGATCTAAGGTTATATTCATTGGTATAGTTATGAAGTTATGGTTTGACCTATAATCTCATCACCATAATGAGTTGGATTTGATTGTTATGCATTGCATGGACAAAGTGGTTTTGATTAGTTTAATGTGGCATGTAGATGCTCAGTAAAACACCATAGATTGGCTTCATGTATGATCTAATATTCACCATATGAGTGACATCAGTTAAATATTTAGTGTTTAAAGGTATTACAGACTCATGTGCTGGTGTGTGTGTTCTATGCTATTGAAGCAATGGATCGATCAGATTGTCAATACACAGATAATAAAATGGAAAGACAGTAGAGAAACACAGTAAGAAAACACAAAGACATAAGAAATTTTAATAAGGAGTTCACCCTATTCTCCAAGGCTACATCTCCAATCCAGCTTTCAGTGGTGGCCTTGTTTTATTGTGCCTTTAAGCAGAGAATTACAATACAGGGACTCAATGTGAGTTCTCCTAAAGCAGGTTTCACTAGGTAGGGTGGTTCTTGGATCCCCCCAGCCACGGGAGTGCACAAACTCTTCTTCTTACTACCCACTCTGTGACCTTCTCGTCTACAGTGGAAAGAGCCAAATGTGGTGCTCAGTCTGGATAGATTTCTCTATGGGATGGCTTGAGTTTCAAGCTCTCTAGTGTTTGATGCTGCCGCTAGTTAGCTCGGCCCTATGTCTCTTTCTTCTTTTGCTTTACTACCTTCTTCTCTGGTTTCTATCTCTCAATGTTAAGTCCTCCTCGCGGGGTTCGCTCTGATTGACTCCCACTTTTTTCTCTTGATTCGACTATCTCTGTTCATGGCTTTTAGCCCATCTGTTCCAAACCTATTCAATTCCTCTTCCACCTCTATCGATTCACCTTCTGCAACTACACTTGGAGCTCCTTGTTCAGTGTCATCATGAATGCTCAGGGAGTGGCCACTTGTCCTCCTCTAAACGGCGCCAGCATGCTTCGTCGATTCGTTTCTTTAGTTACGTCGTGGATGCATTCTTCCTCCACCATGGTGGTCAAACGGATTCCAAATCCTTCTAAAATGTGGCATATTCCTTCGTCAATTCCGCTTTCTCCATCGAGCACAATCTCAGCCGTTCGATCTAGGGCCTCCAAATCTAATGCCATACGCACGTCCTGTGCGATTGACTTGCTCGATCGATAGTGCACGATTAATGGCGGTCTTCTCTCACCTCTGCTTGCCACACATCGATCGATGTATGGAATCGCCACGCTCTCGTCCAAAACCTCTTACCATTTGTGGGCACCCCGATCAATACCATCGGTTTTCCAGAGTGCAGGTCCCGCCTTTGTACATTAGCGCTTTTGGCTTTTTCCACCTGCGGTTCTCTGGTTCCCCCACATGACTGAGTGCTCGAGCTTTTCCTTCATTATGGCCCTATTCACCCAGCAATGCATGATTAGTGCATCAAAAACCTTCTTATTTTCCCAATTTGGGCCTCCCAGGGGCTACTTTGGCCTCCCGTGCAGTCCCCATGGGCCTTGGTCAGCACGCTTTGACCGAGGTCCTCATCGTTCCATGTTGGCTACCATTGCCACTGGTTCAGGATGTTTTTGATCGTTGTTTTGGAAATTTTTAGAGATTTTTCCCAACCTGATATAGTCATGGTTCTTTGACAGTTCTTGATGGATCCAATTCGGATCAAGGCCTTCCCACTGAAAATCTTTTGGACCACAAAAAGTTGGTTTTCAACCATCGACTAAGTGAGGGTATTGCTTTCTCACTTGTCCAATCTCAATCCACTTTGCACTACCTGGCTTTGAACCTTTGAGCACAATCCTGAGGTACTCAACATCTCCTCTGCGCGTCGTCCTCACCTTCCTGTCCAAGACTGTGTCTTCTTACAATTCATTAAGATATTCAGGTAGCAAGTCATCAAAAGAAGGCAATTGACTTTGCTCTTCAAGATCCTCAATTAGAGAAGGTTCAAACAATCTCAAGCAATCTGCATTTACAACTGAGTAGATGTGCATGTAAGTTGGTAGATCAAGGCGAAAGCATTTTCACCAATCTTCTCAAGTATTTTGAAGGGTCCATACATGATAGGCTTTAGATTTTTACCTTCACCTTGCATCCTGTCCCTGCTGATATACAACTAGACCTGGTCTCCAACTTGAAAACTATGCTCCATCATATGCTTATCATGCCTAGCCTTGTACTTGGCTTGGCTCTTTTCTAGTTGTTCCTGTACTATCTAGTGGATCTCATGGATCTGTTCAATGAACCTGGTTGCCTTGCCCACATCACTGTGTTCATCAACCGTGGTATCTTTACCAAAGAAAAAATCCAAAGGAGACCTTGGTATGAAACCAAAACAGGCCTCAAAAGGAGATCTCTGTGTAGAAGAGCGTTTTGCTCTGTTGTAAGCATGCTGCACATAACACAAGTGTTCATCCCAAAGCTTAGGATGTTTGCTGCAATATCCCCTAAGTAACTGGATCACTATCTTGTTTACTACTTCTCTCTGGCCTTTGTTTTGTGGATGAAAAGTTGTGCTTTTCTTCAGTTGGGTATCCATTAGCTCCCATAGACTTGACCAAAACTTCCCCACAAATCAAGTGTCTCGATCATATACAATAGAAGTGGGTAATCCAAAATGAACCCATACATGTTCAAAGAATAATTTTGTAGTTTGTTCAACTGTAAACTATTTATTACAAGGTATCAAAATACACATTTTGCTTAACCTATCCACAACCACATATAGATAATCATGGCCTTTCCAGATTTAGGCAATCCTCTAACAAAATCCATGGAAACACTTTCCCAAGGGTGAGAAGGAACTGGTAAAGGAGTGTACAAGCCTAGTTTTCTATTGCTAAGCTTGCTTTTAGCACACATAGTACACCCTCTTACATATCTAGAAACTGTCTCATTCATTTTCAGCCAATAACAAAATCTTTGCAACTGTGTAACTATTTTACTTACCCCAAAGTGACCTGATATCATAGAAGTGTTTGCCTCCCTAATTATCTTTACTCTCTCTATTTGTGGAATGCGGAGTTTCCCACAATGATATAAGAGTCAGTCCTTCACATGATAATCCAATTCATCTACATTTTGCCTTGACTCAAAGTTGCATATAAATCTTTAAAGTCTATATCTTGAGCATATTGTTCAACGTAGATTTCATGTAGTACAAAATTATGCTTAAGTATAGTAGATGCATTTATAATGGGTCTAGATAACATGTCTGCAACTTTGTTATGTATGCCCTTTTTATATCTG
>APFE031287793.1:94474-113043 GCA_000404065.3 Pinus taeda | reverse complement strand
CATATTACAGTTCTGCAAAACCTTAACTTTAGGACAGTTAAATATATCATGATGTTTAGTACAGAAAGCACAAACTTGGATGTTTTCTAGTGGGCAGTCTTTTAATGCATGTTTCTTCCGGCACTTTGGGCAGAAAATAGCCATTATCTGATCTTCAGCTTCTTGTTTCTTTTTAGCTTTTAAAGTGTCGATTTGGTTCCCTAGTGTGCTTAATAGATTTGTTTTAAACTCTTCTAACAGATTCCCTATTTCAGCCCTTGTGACACTTGCTGAGGCAGACTTTGTGACTTTAGATGACAGGATTCTTTTTCCCATTTTAGCTTTGTTCCTTGAATACTTTTCGCATAAGTCAGCGATTTCTTCAAAGGATAAAACAGAAATGTCACCTTTTCCCATCAGGTTAAGGTCATCCATGTATTCCTCTCGGATGCCTTTCAAGAATATTGTGCGAACCAGATCAAGAGGCATAGTTCGGTGTTTGGATTTTTGTAAGTTGTAGACAAACCGTTCTAAATATTCCTCTAAGGTTTCATCCTCTTATTGGCTCATTCTAAAGATGTCATCTTTAGAGTCTTTGGATCTACAGTAAGGTTGATATTTCCTTAGAAACACTCTTCTCATGCCATCCCAATCAACTATAGCATGCTCACCAAGCCTCATGAACCATCTTAAGGCTAATGCCTTTAATGTCGCTGGAAAGAGTCTAAGCCTATGGGCATCATCAGTATAGCCATATGTTCGACATACAATGTCAAACTCGAACAAGAATGAGTCCGGATCTTCTGAAGCCATACCATAAAAGTTAGGTAGCACCGATGGTATGTTCTTCATTTTGATCTCATCATCTTCTTGTGGTTCATGTATAGGAAAAGGAAAAGTTGACTCTTCTTCGTCTCTATGTCCTTGATGTGGTACTGATCCATCTCCTTCCTCAGCCATTTTAATAGGTTTCTCTGTGTCAGAGTCGCTTGTTTCAAAGAGGAGATTAAAGAAATATTTTTCGGTCACTGTGCTACTTTCTCCTTGTGTGGAAGACCTAGGAAAGTACTTCTTCTGCGATTTATGTGTTAATAAAGTTTGTCTTTCGATGAGGGTAAGTCTCTGTCCTGATTTTTGTTTATCCTCTAATGCTTGTATGATGCCCTCCTCAGCTGGTGTTGAATTCCTTAAAGAGTCTGCTCCTGATGATGATGGGTTAGTTTTTGAATGGCGGGGGGTTTTTATGAATCTACTCTGACTGTCTCTAAATCTAGGCATAAATGAACATGATTTCTAACTGTGTTTTTGTTTATTGAAATATTTTTTCTTTTTAAAAATCCTTTAAGTACACCTCCTCGGCAACGGCGCCAAAATGCAGTGTCCTATCTAGGGTGCTAGACTAGGCTATATTTATTATCGACCAGGGTGCGTAGACTTAGAGGCATGCGTCTAAAGTATATAGACATAAAGGATCGTTATCTAAGTCTAATCTACCTAGTTACAACGCTGTCATTCAATTCATTATCAAACTAAAACACACTATGCATCACTATAAACCAAGATTCAATTCATTTAGCAAACCAAAACGCTGTGTATCACTGTAAACCAAGATTTTAGTCCCCTTACAGAGACATCATACATAAAACCTCTGTTCAGCAAATACTCAACATTCATTAATAGTCATGCAAGATAAAAATATATGGAAATCATAGCATAAGAGTTCATGACATTGCTCTACAAGATAACAAGGGATCGAATCCCTTACAGGATATGATTCACGATCTCAGTGATGATCTATTCGAGCGCATTCATAAACATAAATCATACGCATAACATAAATCAATTTTAATCACTGCACATATTAAATACCCTAACTGTAAATGAAACAAAACAACAGTATACCACGTTACGCGGGGCCCGTCCGCGTTCCAGAGGTATACTGGACTGTGATCCAACGATTACCAAATCAACACAATGAAATCGTGACTATAATGCAAGTCTTTGATATTAAAATTCAAAACTCTGTTTTCGAAACAATGATAATGATAATCAAAATGACTGATTCAGAACTGGGTTTTCATATGGTTTTACATCCCTTGAAAACGAATGTACATTCATGAGCAGGTTGTTGCCGCTTTTACCATATCGTGACTTTTGAAAATGTTTCTATCCTAACTGATTTAAAAAGGAAAAAAAACTTAAATCGATTTGGAATGTGTGCTGTTGTTGCCTTTGTCGCCAACATGCCATAGTTTGACCTTCATTGACCGCGCATGTAGGAGGGTTGATTCTGTGGTGGGATAGGTGTTCGTCCATGCTTGGAAATTCCGCTTTTCATCCCTACCCTTCGCTCTAGCCTGGCTGTCATGCCACATGTCAAACAATAAACCAATTATAGGATGTTGGAACTTCCTGTAGCCATTTTGCCAAAAATTCCTAATTCATTAACATAAAACTCCTAAATCAATTTCCAAGGGATCTGAGAGATAAATGATGAAAATAGGTAGGCAAATGACATGTTTTGGGAGGGAAAAAGGGGTCATGGAATGGTACCAACAATCACATCGGAGCGATACAAAGGAGCGGGGCCAATACAAATGCGACTTGCGATAACCGGACCCGACAAGGTTATGGATGAAATTTAATATATTTTGAGTTCCGCTAAAAGGGTTTTTCTATGTATTTTTCCTTTTCATTAAATAAATGAAATACAAAGGAAATGCACTCGATGCAATAAAGCTGGACCCGAAAGGGTTTATAAATGCAACTGTATATTATTTGAAGTCTGCCATAAAGCCATTCGTCGAGATTTTCAGTGTTTTAATGTATTTTGCAAATACAAAGGAAACCACGGCACATGGGGACTTGCGACTTGCAATAGTGATCAAAGGCGGACCCGATAGGAGTCTAGGGAAGACTCAATGATTTTTGAAGTCCGATAGAAAGATTTTTTGTGGGTTTTTCATAGTTTTTAGTGTATTTCTCTGTGTAAACAGAGAACGACTATTTTGGGGATTTCAAATGCGTCGATGGTCCTTTCTGTTGCAAAACAAGTGGCTACCATCCCTGAAGACGTTTAACCATGATTGTTTAACGCTCAGAGGGGAATTGAGCAGGCAGAGGCCGAGAGCCAGAGAGCCCAGAAAAGGAAACGAACGGACAATGTTGATTGGCTTAAAAGCCACATAATGACAGAGACAAAGGCAAGCAGTGCTGAGACAGAGAGAAAACAGAGACAGAGAGCGATTGGGAGAGTCTGTGTACTCAGAGAGACTTGAAGGATTCAAGTAAACTCTTGTTGTTTTGTATCTGTTGTGTTGAGACTCAAATTGAGCTCACTTTTGTAAAAATCTGCTCTTTAAGACATAATAGATAGGTCACCTCTAGCCCCAAGAGTTAGCTCAATCGGTCAAATCAAGTGCCTCGCCAATGGGAGGTCACAGGGTCGAATCCCGAAAGCTCTTGGGGTTAGGTCAGTAAATAGGCCAAAGGGTGTTGATGCCCTTCAGGTGGCGTCCACTCAGATATTTAAACCCCTGGACGTAGCGGCTACCCACTGACCAGGGTATCCGTGAACCAGCAAGTGAAAAAATAGAGAGGTCACCACTAAAGGTTGGACCAGGAGACGTAGCCCAGGAGTTTTGGGTGAACTCCTTGATTATTTTGTTGTGTTATGTGTGTATGTCTATTATGTTTCTCTAACTGCTCATTGTCTATATTATTCACAATCTTATCGATCCATTGCACTATGTGATATAGGCAAATCCATGCACATGAGTCTGTAATACCTTAATAGTAATCTAAGATCTCATACAAACATGCTGCCATTCAAGCCCTTATCTCCACTATCATTGACTATCGCCTTGTGTTCATGGCTTTCTCAATATATAACTCCAAAGACAACGATTTCAATGACCAAAGATTAAACAAAAAATTGTATTCAATGCCCAACAACTCAAACCCTAATATTATGGATTCATAAGACTATCGTCTAATATATGTTTGGATTTGGATCAAACTCCCCAAATGACATAGTGGGTTAACCAACATCTCGTTCAAGCCCATATATCCACTATCATTTACTCTCACCTTGTGTTCATGGATTCCTCAGCACATAACTCCAAATACATCAATTTCAATGACCAGAGATTACATGAAAATTGTATTCAATGCCCACTGATTCTGTTCCTGCCCATTGAGAACAACTTTTCTTTTCTATTTTTTGTTGACTGGTGAAAAAACATACACTCAGATAATTAGTTTTCTTTTCCTCTGCCACGGGTCATGACTGTTTTTTTGTTCCATGCCACCGCAACTGTCATTAAATTAGAGATTGGTGACAGGGAGAACTAGCTTTGTTGTTATTCGATTTTGTGCACAAAACGAGAAAAGAGCTTCATGGGTCAAAGTGAATAATGGAAAAATCATTTCGATGATATTCAAAAAAATCAGAGAGTGGAAAATTACAAGAGAGTAGTTCTATCAAAATGATGATCAATAAATTTAGCACTTTAGGCTCGGGGGAACGTGTGGTGCAACCTAATTTAAATATGGGCCCATGCATTATCTACAGCCATTAACATGATGTAAAAAAAAAAATCCTCACTTCAGGACCTGGATCTCTCGAACAACTTCCTCAGTGGGCCTATTCCTTAAGAGTTGGCAAGGTGTAAATTGTTGCAGAGGTCATTACTACAAAATAATTTCCTCACAGGGTCATTTCCAGTTGAGCTTGGATCAAACCTTAATAATAAAATCGAAGCCAAAACTTTAATTCAACATAAATCTCATTTAAAATTAATAATTGATTAATAATATTCAATAGTTAATAAAAATTAATATATACTTTATAAACTTTAAAAACAATTTCAAAATTAAAATTAGTTTAATTCAAAAAGTTTAAATTGGAGCCAAAAACTATAATTCTATTTAATCTCAAAATAATTAATATCTAAATAATAATATTTGTTAATGAATTAAATAACATTAATAATTTGAGAAAGAGATAAAAGTAAACAATAAATTTAGTTTTCATTTCTATCCCAAAAAAAAGAATTATTTAATTAAAAATAGATTAGTTCAATTTTATATTAAGCATCATCCTACTAAACATAAGTTACATTAAATAACAATTAATTTATGAATTTTTTTTTTCTAAATAAAATTACTCTATTAACATTAAAGGGGTAAAATTACATCTTGACCTTAGTAAAAAACAACTGCCCTGAAGGAGAGGCAGAGAATATCATAAGCACTACCTATGACAGAGAACTTAGTCGAGAACCAGTTATCAAATCCCACGCAGGGGAACAAGTATTGACCTTCTTGAAATTACAGAGCTTACAGAAATACACAAAAACTTGCATTTGGAACTATAACTTGCAGAGATGAACCCACATATCAGCTTGAACAAAAACTTGCCTGCTATTATGGGCCGCAGTACAAGAAACAAAGGCAACAGTGAGCGAACTAATTATCTGGAGGCTCTTCCACAATTCTACACCAACTGGAATTAGACAGATCCCTTGCATGAGTCGCATCAGAAATAGAAGGACCAGGATCCGTCGACGCCATCACCACGTCAAGAGCATTGCGAACTTGAGCCTCCGGAACCTGCAAAGAAAACGGATTCGGCACAGAGACAGAGCCAGGGCCCTCCCGATGAGAGCTAGACTCTCCCACCTTGGCTTCCTCATGAAAGAACACTGAAACTTGAGTTGTAATCCTTGGGCAATTTAGAGAGGAGTTGAAGGTGAAAATCGCAGAGCCAAATGAGGGAAAAGACGTGGAGTTGGAGGACGGGGCTCAGGGTAATGGCTGGGCAGATGAAGACGCCCTCTCCCACTGCGAGTGTGAGGGTAATGGCCGGCTATGAATTCACTGGAAAGGGAGGGAGAATTGGAGGACGGGCTGGAGGGCGCACGCCGAGGAGTAACTCTACAGCACCTCATTCTATGGCAAAGACGGGGCATAGTGAAAACAACAACGATGATATGAACACAAGAACGAGGAACCACGATGGCAGAGCACGGGCGAATCAGATAATCATCCAAACGAGGGCCAGAGAGAAGCCAGGGGATTGACGGAGGCGGCTCTTTAGGGCTACCAGAGCATAGCTCCAACTTAGTCGCCCCTTTCAAATCGCAAGAGCCAGCACCATATAGACCATAGCTAGAATGACCAAGCAACAAAGGCTCCATAGCAATCCCATTGCTGAGCCTACATTTATCACCCTCAGTCGTGCCTCGATTATCACCCACCATTACTATGGTATTGAAGAGAGCTGAGGTCCGGTGCAGTCCAAAGCGTGCGGAGGCGATAAACATATCAGAGGACAGGCTGGGTGGATCTGAGTCGCATGAGGTGAAATAAATGGACACTGCAATCCTCAAATGCTGAGGTTCTACCTTCAGCTGGCATTTATTTGTGCAGTACAGGGTAGGCAGGTGTCGTCCCACCTCGCTGCACCCCTGTCCCATCGCATTAACCTCCTGGCGATACACCCGCATCTGGGGGACAATTAATTTATGAATTAATATCAATAATTTTTAATTATTCCTAAAAATAAAACACTAGACACATATTAAAAACAAGGACTATAATCATTTAAAAAAACAAAAAGAGAGTTAAAACTAAACCTGAATTAATCACCACGTGTCAATTCATTCTCCTTCAAAATTTGTCGGTTGCCATTCATTTCCATCTGAACCCTCACCTTTATTTATTTACACTATTGAGTCCTGACTTCTTTACTGATGGATCTATCCTAATGATGAACCACAGAGGATGGTTCGAAACGTCGATTCCAATAATTTGTATGCGATGAATCTGGAAGACAACACTACAAATAATACAGATTGCAGAAGCCTCAAATCAATAACATAGGTGTAGTTAGATCTTTCTTCTAATCTTCTTAATGGATCAATCCATGGGGATGTCAGGCACTCTCAATCTTTCCTATAACAGGGTTTCAGACCTAATTCTTTGAACTCTCGGTAAGTTCCTCTAATTGTTAGTTTAGATTTGCAGAACAATCATCTCAGTGGACCCATTTCAGAAGATCGATCTCTTGCAAATCAAGGACCCATAGCCTTTGTGAACAGTTAAGGGCTTTGTGGATTCTCCTTAAAAAATCCTTACAAAAATCCCATACCAACACCTCCTAATCTCAAATTTCTTTTACAAGGCCCTTCCTCGGGGATTCCTATTAATCAAGGGGTGACCCCTACAATAAGAAAAGGTCGTAAACATGGTGTAATTGTTGCAATATCATTAGGAAATGTTATGGCCATTGCCATAATTGGCCTACTCTTCGTCTATTTATATTGGAATGCTAGGATCTGCCAAGGCAAATGGTGCATTTGTGGAGGAAAAGAGAATTTGGTAGGAGGATTGATTCCTCAATGTTTATGTAACAAAGCAAAGACTTTTGAATCAAGCTCAGAGAAGGGAGACCGGGGAGATCTCATTCCCATTGATAAAGGTTTCAACTTTGACTTAGATGAATTGCTTAGAGCTTCTTCTTATGTCTTGGGAAGGAAGAGTGGATTTGGAATTGTGTACAAAGTAGTACTTGGAAATAGGATTGCAGTGGCAATGAGGAGCGCTCAGAGATTTGAGGTTGAAGTTCAAGTCATTGGACGAATTCGATATCCCAATATAGTGAAAATTTGAGTATATTATTTTGTAGTTGATGAGAAATTGTTGATATCTGACTTCATTACAAATGGAAGCTTGGTAGTTGCATTGCATGGTAAATTGATTCAGTTTTAAGTTTCTTTGATTTTATGGTGGATTTTTTCTCTTCACCTTGGTTTCTCAAAATACACTATTTGTTGGGTATAATATTGATAGTTTTAAGGTTGTGTATTTTAATGAGAAGGCAAACCAAAAAATGATCTTCAACATTTCTTATTGTATCTATTTGATTCATTGTTTTCTATCAATCCTAGGGTGTTTCTTGAAAAATGTTTTTTGGCCTACTTTATTCGTAGTTCTAAGGTAGGAAGTCGATAAGCTCTTTGAAGACCTTGAAAAGGACCTCAAAATATTAATTTTTTAGGAATTTTTTAAAATTTAAAAAATGGTAACAATGAAAAATGATTAGGGATAGTGTTTGAAATCCTCCCCGGATTTTAACTTTCTTCAAATATACTAAAGGTGCTTTGTTCCATATTTATGTCTATAGTCATTTCCTTGTACTCTCTGGCTTAGTGTTGTACTTGTGTTACCCATTTTGAATATCAATTATGTCATTCATTAGAGATCCTTGACAAAGAAAATGACCTGTAAATGAGTCCTTGAATATGAAGAAAACATGACTTAAATTAACCCTTTAGTATCTTGCTTTTGTTTTCCTCATATATTTTTTTTTTGTATCTTTTGCACAAACATTTTTCTCTACTGTTGGTATTTGAGTAAGGTTGTTTTGTATTTCAGTCACTGCGACGGTAGCTGATCGGGCGAGTTAAGAAAACTCTTGTGGTGTTAGGTGATGTTTGGTCTAACGCAATTTTGGAAAAAAAATTATATGAAGGCGAAGGTATCAAGACCCTTGTGACAACCCGAGATCGTTCTATCATCCACACAACAACTTCTACCAAACTTTATGTACTTCCATTGCTTGATGATGTCGATGCTCTGCCCCTTTTCTGCTATTTGGATTTTGGACATAAATCAATTCCAAGTAATGTGGACGAGCAGCTAGTCACGCAGGTATGACTCTTACAAAACTAAAATGTTATTTATATGCAATGTATTACTATACTCATTTTGGTTCAATTTAATGATTATGAGACAATGTTCCTGAATGTCCCTAATTACAATCCACTATTAAAGTGGCATATGATATCATGACATCATTATGGTTTCAAGTACTTCCACATTAATAATTATGCTATTGTTAACAATGATATCGTTAATCCATTAAAATTAATTCTAGCCATAAACTCAATTGTATATTAATATTCATAAACAATCAAATAGAAACCTGTGAACTAACTCTAAGCTTATCAAGCAAAATATTCATGCTTTGAACAATTTTTGTTTTTGGTATTTGATTGGTTTCCACCTATAGAATTTTCACTTAGTGTTGTTGATGTATGAATCGCATGTGTAAGCGAAATGTAAAGGCCTGCAACTTGCTTTGAAGGTGATCAAAAGCTCTTTGCATAATCGACCTCAACTGACTTTGGATAATGCCATGAACAAGCTCTTAAATGGGAATCAATATCAAATTATCACAAAGAAGGGCTCATTAGATGCTTGGAGACCAGTATTGATGCCCTGGATGAGGAAGCACGAGAGTGCTTCTTAGACTTGGGGTCATTTCTAGAGGGTAGAAAAATCTCAGTGGATGCATTTATTGAATATTTGGGTTTATGTGTGGAAGATGGCGTGGCAAGTTGTTTTTGTCATCGTTTTAGAGCTTGCAAGCATAAATCTGTTGAAATTAACAAGCAATATCAGGTAAGTGCCTTCATTTCTAATTTTTGTACCTTCATTTCTAATTGTTGTGTGCTCAATATCATCTAATCTTGGCTTCTTCGATCTTATACATTGTGTTGTCTTGGTAATTGGATGTAGTAGGAGTCAAGCAATCAATTATGGAAGTGCCTCTGAGTTGTACTTTTCTCAACAAGATGGAATGCGAGACTTGGCCCTATAGTGAACATCACGAACTAGCATAGTTCATAGGAAGAGGTTGCTTATGCCTAGAAAGGAGGACAATTTTCCAGCAAAATGAAGATGCTCAAGGATCAAGCGTTTGATGCTCAAATTGTTTCCATTCACACAAATGGGTGATTTTAACAACTTTGCTTGAAGCTTACATATTTTTTCTAAACATTGGAGTCAAAGGAATGGTCACATGCGAACCTTATCCTACACCAAATAGGCTGACACTTTTTGATTTGCATGAAAAGATATGTAATGATATGTAGGTGTTGATCATTGATTCAAAAGTTCATAGAAAAGACATGTAATGATTTCATAGTGTGTGCAATAACCTATAATGTTCTCCTCTAACTTTGCATCTGTGGTTTACCTATGTAGGTGCAATGGAAAACGATTAGTGGTGTGAGATGAATTTTGGTGAGGTAGAGGCTTTGGTTTTACTCTTTTTTGCAAGTAAATACTTTCTTCCATCATTTTTGAGTTCCATGAGGAAACTGAAAGTCCTCATAGTGTCGAATTATGAGTACAAGAAATCCACTTTGAACGATGTACTAGCCTTATCTTCACTTACTCAGCTTAATATTATTCACTTGGAGAAGTTGAATGTGCCCCCACTTCAAGAGCACAGTAAAGTATTGCAGAACCTGGATAAGCTCTCTTTGAGATTATGTGAAGGGCTTGGAAATATATCGAGGTTCAACAACTCCCAGTCAAAACCTAAAGCTTCCCATAATGCTAGATTTTAACTTGGACCATTATTGTGATTTAGAGGAGTTACCCCCTGGTATCTATGACACATATTCAGCTGAGAAGTGGTCTATTCGTAGTTGTCACCTTCTACAAAAGTTTCCTGATGACTTGGGGAAGCTTGTCTCTTTAAGAATGTTAAGCATATATGCATGTATAGGTTTGAAAGAACTTCCAACATCTATTGGAAAACTTGGGAAGCTGGAATATTTGGAAATTTCGCTATGTGAATGCCTAAAAGAACTTCTCAAGGAAATGGGACAACTAAAGAAACTCGAGGATATTGACATGACAAAGTGTTCCCGATTGAGGAAGATGCCTAAATCAGTTGGAGGGATGAAATGCCTAAAGCATGTTATTTGTGATGAGAAAATTAGACATCAATGGATGTGTTTCAAGAGCTCTACCATTCAAGAGCTTAGTGTTGAAATGGTAGACGCACACTTTAGCCTGAATTGGCTGTATGCTTGATATCCTACCTAGACAGTAAGGAGTTAAATCATAAACTAGTGAGAAATCAACACAAGTTTTTTTTTGTTCTTAAAAAACACACACATATTCTTTTATTTGCTTTAAAGTTCCTTAGTTCTTTTATTTTTAAATAAATGTCATAAACTGCATAAACAAACATTTTTCCTATTCTTAGAAAAAAATTGGAACTGACTATTTTTTTTGTGAACAAACTATTCATCTTATCACCTGCATTCTTGGTGGAGATACAAATATTTCTGATGGACAGTATAAGACGACTGTGTCATTCCAACTACCTAGCCTCTGCTCAGTTTACCAACATTATTTGCCAAATTAATAACATCAATATCAGATCCAAGAAGCATCCTTGCAAGTCCATGGATGCAAATGTAAATGGAGATTTCTCTTACAAGGAATTTTTTTGCTTTTTGAAATATATCCATTTATCTATGAATAATCTCGGAGTGAAGCCCATGAATGTAGATGCAAATGACCACTTATCTTCTCCTCCTTCCAAACAAGGATCTTTGTAATGTTTTGCTTTATTTTATGACAATAATGGACATGTTATTCATTTCCTATACAATCTTATAGCTCTAGCCATGTTTTGAAATTTTATTACTTTATATATTATGCAAGTTATATGCTTAATACTTCAGATGGTGGTGGTTTGGATTTGATGGGCAATGTACTTCTGCTGGAAGAATCAATTATTAATGCTCACAAGGGTGGCAAGTTTCTTATAAATAATGGTCATAGCTCTAGTCATGTTTTACAATTTTATTACTTTCTATATTATGCAAGTCATATGCTTAATACTTCAGATGATGGTGGTTTGGCTTGAATGGGCAATGGACTTCTGCTAGAAGAATCAATTATTAATGCTCAGAAGGGTGGCAAGTTTCTTATAAACAATGGTCATGGAAAGTCAGGCACACTTGTATCTAACTCCCCTGCTTCAACCTCTCGTAGCAGTGGAGACCTTAGTATCAACAAGTGTCCTTACCAATCTTACTATGGTTTTGTGATGAGCTCTACTTTTCAAGGATAAATAAAGTGCAGTAAGTCTATGGTCCAGTTGGAAATGAGACATGTTACTTGCATTAAGGATGCTAAAGTGTTTGTAACCTTGTCAACAATAGTGGATCTAAGCATGGATGCATGTCATCTTTTTTCCAGGAAGTTGAAAAAACAATTGTTGTAGGAATGACAGATTCTAGAGGAAGAACTATTTGTGATAGCCATAAACAAAATCAGATCCAAACATCAAATTTTCCAAGGGTCAATTGAGAACATTGGTATCCTTATTGGGGAGGTCATATGGTAACTTCATAGAATTGGACACATTTTAGATGTGTGCCACAAAGAGAAGCAAATTTCTCATTTTCTTGGCTATGAGGTGCAAGGTATCTCAGATCATGAGTCTGCAACCTTCAAAATTCATGTTTTGAAGATACAAAATTGTGGTATTGAGGAAATTTCCCAAAGGGTTGGAGAAGTTAGATCATTTAAAGATATATGGTCGTAGAAGTTGGTGTAAAGAAATAACTTGGCTGGAAAATAACATGAAAATGAACCTCCACACATTATTCAAGGAAATTTAGATGGATTGAAAATTTAAAATGCAATATTTTATTGAATTATAATTTAAAATGTAATATTTTATTGAATTATAATAATTTGTAAATTGTAGGATTATGGTCCTTTCATTAGTCAATATATATTTTCATTATTAAAAGTGTAATCTCTTTCTCATTTATAATTGAATCGAGTTAATTTTTTTTTAATAAATTTAATTTTGTGAAAAGATATCTCTATTTATTTCATTTTAATGCTATGAAGTATTTGTGTAATATATCAAGATCAATTCCCAACAATAAAAAGAGGCCATATCCAATTTATTATATGCAAGTTTGTTATATCAAAATAAACAAAACACTCGAATATTTAGAAAATTCTACCCAACAATCCATTAATCACATATCTGCCATTCAAAAATTGTAAGTAATAAACAAGACTCAAACACCATCAATTGCACATATCTGCCATTCAAAAATTGTAAGTAATAAACAAGACTCAAACACCATCAATTGCACATATCTGCCATTCAAAAATTGTAAGTAATAAACAAGACTCAAACACCATCAATTGCATATATGCCATTCAAAATTGTAAAGAAGTAATAAATATGATGTAAACACTACACATACAGGAATAACTTTGCATCTAATTGGGTTCACTTTCTTGCCAACTGAAGACACCCTCTATTTATTTAATTTTATTTGCATTTTACAGTTATTTAACAACAGTTCTACCATATGTTACATGATCAAATAAAGAAATATACAATTGCATTTGATTTGTTATTGTTTGAATTAAAGTTGAAGTTTGAACAACATCCTATATATAACTAAATTTCTTTTTAAATAAGTGTTATCAATTTTTGGCATAAAGTTATTAACTAAAGTTTTATCTTTTTTTTATTGGAATTTGGTTATATTATCTTTTTTGATTGGAATTTGGTTATATAATTTTGAGTGAAATTGTAATTTTTTGGTTTTTCAAATTATTTTTTTTAAATTCCTTTTGGTCACACAAATTATATAAATATACAGCCCAAACTTATGATTTTAAAAAATCCCTATTAACTTTTGAACGAGATTTAAGATTATCTCTCTCTCTATATATATATATAATAGGGTTGGCGCTAAAAATTAAAAAAAGCAATTACAAAAAAAAAATTATTAGTTAAAATACGAATTTAATTGTCCACGAGGTCTTGAATAGGCGATGCGTTGTTAAGGTATTCCTAAATGTTAAGTCATCGGTTCAATTCCTCACCCTATTGGGGTGTTATTCTTGGACATGACCATATGTAGCCTCATTGTTGTCGAACTTAAAAAATAAAATTGAATATAGGTTCAATCGTTGCATTAGACGAATCATAATAGATGGCTTAATGGAGACCTTTTGGTATGATCTTTGGGTTAATGGAGACATGTTAGTATGTGTTTTGGGTTTAATGTGCCAGAGGAGAACTCAACATTCACTGCATGAGGTTTCCTCAACATTGGCTGCATGAGGTTTTTCCCTCGTTTACACCAAGATCAAATAATGTTATCTTGGGTGAAGGTTGATGGTTTACATAAGACACAAGTTTGTGCCTTCTGAATGTATGATTGTGAAGGAGAACTAATACAAAGAAGGTCTAGAAACTTAAACAAATTGTCAATTAGGTCGTGAATACTCTAATTAAAATATGAATAGATCTGAATGTGCAATGAATTCAAATAAATAAGGAGTCAAGATGTATGTATTGTGTATATAATTAACAAAGAACATAAACAATATTTTACCAATGATCAAATAAATTTGATTGGGATTAATTAGCAACAAACTTGAAACATGTAGATATAAGAATTACGATCACATAGCACTAATACATCACAAATATAGAGATTAACTATTATGTTTTCTCTCATATTCCCTCTACCCCAATGTACATAATACATCATAAATATAGAGATTATTATTATTATGTTTTCTCTCATATTCCATCTACCCCACATCTATGAGAGCCAGAGTGAGAAGATTTGAAAAAACAACTCTAATATGAATTGGTTTGTTTAAGTTTTGATTTCTCACAATCATAAAATTTGTATTTTAAATGTATGAAATTTTACAAATTACAATAGAAATTTAAATTTAAGTTTATAATGTAATCTTTAATACGTCAAAAACATAAAGATTATTATTATGTTTTCTCTCATATTCCATTTATCCCACATCCATGAGGCCAAAGCGAGAAGATTTGTAAAAAACATCCATGAGGCCAAAAGCGAGAGATTTGTAAAAACTAAACCTAATGAAATTGGTTTGTTTAAATTTAAATTTCTCACTATCATAAATTTGTTATTTAAATTTATAAATTTTACAAGTGACGAATAGAAATTTTAAATTTTAATTTATAATGTATATTTATTTTGCAAGCATTTTTTTGTCCAATCCTACAAAACCGTTTATGGTAGAGTTTTTAGTTCGCCCACCTCCAACTTCGTGTTCTGGTTTATTTTTAAATTTTTAAATTTTAATTATTTTAAATTTTATTGCAAATAAACTTTTGGACCCTAGCAATTGCCTGATGGGACATTTTGAAAGGCATCCTCTGGCCTTTCATCACTTAATAATCAAAAGTGGGTTTCATAATAACTTTTGATTTTTTTTTTACTATCTTCATTAAGGATATTAAGTCCATTCAATGTGTGTGTGGATATGGTTGCTAATCATATAATAATACAAATTTTATTTTTAAGACAAACACAGATTTAATCCCTTTTCACGTGATAGATTCAAAGTTCACATGAATTTACCATGGTTTTGTATGTTTAATCCCTTTTCATGTGATAGATTCAAAGTTCAAATGAATTTACTATGGTTCTATATGTGTGTTAATTTCTTGTTGAATATATAGTAAGCATTTCATTATTGAAATGTTTTAACCATAACAATTTTTACTTGTAATTATTTTATAAATACATAAATTTATATAGAGAAAAAATTGATATTAAAGATTTATATTTTATTTAAAGTGGAAATTATATTTATTTATGATAAACATGAAATATTTTTGGTTATTAAATTTCCTTTTTTCAATAGGAAAGATGTAAAAAAACACCTACCCATCGAAATAAAATTTTATTTTCAAATTTTGTAAAAAATAAATATAATTAAGTTTAAAACTATATTTTTGTTGGAGTAATTTTCACACTCACATTATGGGATCAATTATTGGACTAACCCACCATAATGGGGATCAATGGGACTAACCACCCACTCAAGGTAATGGTAAGGGTTTGGAAGTTTAATACTTCCTGTGGGTTTTGGTGTAATAGAAAACCTCAACATGGTATCAAATCCTTAGCCCGCATTCCATTCCCCAGAGAATGTTATATAAATTTTGACACTCACCTCGGCTTCTTGGAGTAATTTGCACCATTACCTTTTGGAATACTTTTCACACTCACCTCATTAGGTTTTGGTGTAATGGAAAACCTCAACTATTTTCAATTTTATACTAATAATAATCATCTAATTTTAAAGTCTTAAGGGACAAGAGGCAATGGAATTTGCTGTCAAAGGTGTACAAAGGACCACCACCAAAAAATATATATATGTGTGTGTGTGTGTGTGTGTGTGTGTGACATTGAAATACTTTATTTGTAGGTCAAATGTTCCATGTCAACTCCCTTGTATTAGGATGTAGAAATCCAAATTGCATTGGTCATTTATACATGTTTAAACATTTGCTATATGAATATTTCCTTTTCTATTTTAATTGAAACTTAAAGAAAAGATATTGTTATTAACTATGAAAAGGAGGTTTACTATGTCTAAATTTGTAAGATCCACAGGATTAATAAAAAAGACATGTTAAGTTAATATTATAACAACATTTTTATATGTAGTGTTTCTTAACCCTTAAACTTGAAACACTACATAGAGAGAATATAATTGTAATAACCGTATACAAGAGATAATCAAATGAAAAATGTAATGAATACCATATTGTTAAGATAATGTAAATTAGGAAATAATGTTCATGTAATGAATACCATAGTATTAAGATAATGTAAAGTAGGAAATAATGTTCATTTTCTTCTTAACCTGGCATGCTTGTTCTTTACATAGAGCTCCAAATACAACAACATCAAACAAGTATTCAATAACCTCTTATCTCTTTAAATAAATTTCCAATAACAAAAATTATAGCTATCTATGGAATCATTACTAATTGTTACCAATGATCCAAATAAGATCATTAAATTTTTTTCCATCCATCTAGATGCTTTTAGAGTGGAAAAAGTGGAGGAATTAGCTCACAAGACCATTTTTACACCCACTTTGGCAAAATAGGGTTTGAAACCTTCCAAGAGCATGTTTGAGGCATCCAATGAAGTGTCTTGGGGTAAAACTTTTATACTTTAATGAAACATTTTTTTTCCTATTCTACACATAGAGACCTTTCCAAAAATACAAGAATCGCCTCAATCGGAGTCCATATGCAAAAGTTATGTCACTTCGAAGTTTACCTTCCTATTTTGGGACCCATATTTTGAGAGGATGCCATGTTAGCCCCCATTATTCATGGAAAGTGGGTTAGCCACATTATCATGACGAAAAAGACTCTAGAAGAATCCATATTGTAGCTCCAATTAAGAGTTGTAGGAGTTGAACCTAATGACTAGCAGGCTATCGAGTTATGTCATAATTGGGTCACTAGAAGGAAAAATGATTCCATTCTTTTTAAGTACATTCGTTCTATAGACGAACATCAATGTTGGGGGGATAGTATGAGAGCACGTAGGGAATATTTGTGCACTATAGTAGCCCACAAGCCACAAACATTACTTCTTTTTACTCGTAACCATTTTCTGTTCAGAGAAAGGGAGTAGAGCAACCTCGCCTTCCAGTTGGATTTTTCTCCCAAAAAAGTTTCCCAAGATAAATCTTGTGTCTATTGTGGTTTGTGAGTTTTATCTCATTGTTATCTATTTTATGTATAATAATAATTTTCATGCATATGCAATAAAAAATAAATTATATATCCATAAATCTAAAGGGAAATAAACCCTCATCATGTATATTTTGGGTTTTTAAGTTCAATTTATCTATTATCACAAACTGTCCAATGAAATATTCACAACAGTTTACGGATAAATATTCACAACAGTTTACAGATAAACCAATCACCTAGTGGACCTTATAAAGTGGACCATTCTAAATTAAATACTATCCAATACTATTTAATGGGTCGTATTCAAATATGATTGTTTCATACAATAATTGACTAACTCCTACATAGCTTAGAAGGGAGGGGATAGGACCCTAACATGCCCTTCCCCTTCAAAAGTGGTGTTATCCTTAAGGTTAAAGATGAGGAAATTGTTATATGATTATGCTTATTTCCCATGTGGCATATTCAAATTGCATGACTTCTTATGGATTAGTACATCATGGATCATGTCGTGGCGTAATTGACTTTATTTGGTATCCAATACTACTTTCAGTTAAAGCCAAATGGAGTGTTATTAATCAAGTTCTCATACTCTGGTTTGCACCTTGCACTTGGATCCCATGATTTTCTTTAGATAAGATACTAGAAATACTAGATCTAGAGAGGGATGGAAGAACCAATTTGTAGGTCACTTGTCCAATGTGCTAGTTGATCTATAAAGTCCATAAAATGTTGGTACTCATTTTCTAGACGTTATTTGTTTAAGTGTGACTTCCTTCTTAAATTTAAATTCTTACTACATTTTTTTAAAGATATATAAAAATTCAAATTTCAATTTTATTTCTTTATCTATAATATTTAGATAATTATTTCTTCCCCATTTCCCACTCCTATCGGATTTTTTTACCCCTCTCGATACAATTGGTAAATATAATTCACTACTAGAAAATAAGTTACTAATGATTGGGATAAGTAGTATAGTAGGACTTCTAACATTAGTGTCGAAAAAAGAGCCAACATTTCTGCAACGAAGCAAATATACGTTAGAAATTATTTGATTTAACCAATGAGCGGGAGCTTCGTTGTTCGTAGTGCAATTTTGATATATTAATAGTTATTATTAATTAAGATGGGCTATCAATACATGAATACAGTTTTTTTGGATCAACGAGGAAGGGGATTT